>JAHPZR010020150.1:0-32500 GCA_019787425.1 Platygyra sinensis
TCTACTCTCCAATTTTCAAAAAAGGCACTGCAATAATTTTGTTTAGACTTAAAGTGTCTATGGAGTAAAAAATAATTGATGCTTATTTGAAAGACCGTTCAAAGTATAGAAGAGTGGTATTTTTCTTTTTAGAATATCTTTTTTCGGTTTAGAGATATTTGTGTTTTTGTGAGTAAAGTGATGACGTCACAGGTGGTTCACTAAAACAGTACAACACTGAATCAAGAATATCTATAGAAATATTAAAGCGCTGTTCTTCAAACTTGGCACCAGAACTGTACATCACAAAGACGCCGAATGACACCTCTCACGCTGTTGCCATGACAACAGTTATGCCGCTGGTCTTGTTTTAATTGAGACTAAAATTCCCAGATTTTATCCTAAACAATGATAATCCACTCACAACAATCTAATGAGGATAGTTAAGGCAATATGGGAACCATTTGTGTGCTGAGTTAGACCCTCTGTCCCACTTTAAAAGATTGCGAATGGGGATATTTGGTTTTTCACAGAAAGAGACTGGAGCCGAGAGTTTTGCCATGGTAACAACATAGTAGGTGTCATTCTGTTTCTTTTGTGATGTACGTTTCTGGTGCCAAGTTTGAAGAACACTGCTCCAATATTTCTGGAGATATTCTTGATTGAGTGTTGTACTGTTTCAGTTGAACCTATGACGTCATCACTTTCCTCAAATGCATAATACAAAACATAAATATCTGTACGGGTCCGCAAATGATCCCAGGACCGCAAATGATCCCGGACCTCAAATGATCCCCAAATTGGACTGCAAATGATCCCGGACCGGAAATGATCGCCATATTGGACCGCAAATGATCCCGATCAAAAAACAAGGAATGGCATGGATTGTGGAATAGAGTGGATAGGGAATTGGCGTACGTGAATACCGATATTTTTATTTAAGCCATCTTATAATTATAATGGCCGACAGCTTGCTTTTTTAATACTTTCGACTAAATTGTGTTGCTAACTACGATATTATGAAATGCACCACTCAATCAATCATCAAAACCCGGCTTGGCTTGCATTTCTTTGCAATTCTCAATAAAATTGTGATCAGTGCAACATACATTACATATCCTCTTTTGTTAAACACTGATATTTAGGTACTATAGTTAAATAACATTTATCAGCCATTAACGACACTCGTCGTTTTAAACTAAAACACATGATCTAACCATGAAGAACTCTGACAGATGACGCCGTCACCTGAGTAGACTTCCAAGCTACAACACTTCATCACTCTGTAAAACGCCTAGTGTATAGCACTGGAAATTTGAACAAATTTATTTTGTAATTTTTTCTTGGTCGTATTTTTTGCTTTAATTCCTCAGGATTGACTACTTGAGTATTCTAAGAAGCCAAAATTCCAAGCTATAGTTATGAAGTTCAGCTTCATGACCAAACAAGGCCAAGGCTCGCGCTTCGTTTTGACAATTAGCTGTTTGTTAGGTGCCTCGCTACTATTGCTACTGGGATTTCAAGAATGTTTACGTGTATGCGTATTTCTTAGACTTCTTAGTCAATAGATCGTTTTCACATGACGTATTTTTATCCCCATCAGGCATAAGAGGCGGTTTATTTAGATCCGTTTACAATTAGCGTGCTTCGTTTGGAAACTATAGCATTTTGAAAGTTTCGTGACACAAGGCTACGATCGATTTTGTTAAAAAAATATCCTTATCTCATGATTTTGAGCCTTTTTAGAAGTTAGAGCATTAGAAAAAGTGCTTATGTAAATGCTTGTTTGTTTAGTACTGACAACCAGACACCCACATAGCCAAAGTAAGGTCCAGATGTTTGCGCTATATTTCGGCCGCCATGCTGCTGTACACGGTTGTCCACGAACATGGCGTTTTCATGCAGGGCCCTGTAAATTTCTGGGAAACATTTACGACGCATATCTGAAGTTTGGGGACACGCACAGGCCCAAAACTTGGAGAAGTGTCTTATATTAATAGTTATCTTCTATAACATACATCACATTTTCTTAGCTTTTTCCAGTGGCTGGTTTTCGATTTTTTTATTTTTTATTTTTGCGTGACAGTGAAAACGATCTATGCCCTTAGAAGAACAAAGCAACAACTATGGAATATATTTTTTTAATGTTATAACATGTTGTTTTAGTTTTTATGTGTTATCACCTTCCTCGGACATAAATCCATGCCATTCCTTATTTTTTGATCGGGATCATTTGCGGTCCAATATGGCGATCATTTCCGGTCCGGGATCATTTGCGGTCCAATTTGGGGATCATTTGCGGTCCTGGGATCATTTGCGCACCCGTACATATCTCTAAAATGAAAAAAGTATTCCCAAAAAGAAAACGCCATTTTTCTTTACTTTAAAAAGCCTTTCAAATAAGCAGCAATTATTTTTTACTTCATAGGCACTTTAACATTAGCCATAATGGTCCAACTGTATGAAGGATAATTAAAATCAAAACCTTTAGAAAGGATGACAAATAAAGAAAAGAAAAAAAAAGACGAAATTCAGAGATATCAAAATATACTCACCTCATGATGTCTCCATATCTCAGGGCACCAATAAGTGTACCAAAGTCCAACCAGTATGTAACGTTCATATCATCAAATATGGTAACAAGATGACGCAGTATGTGACGTAATTCGCCTTGTTCCTGCTGGGTCAGGTAACATTCCCCTCTTTGCAAAGGAATAAACCTGAGCAGATTATACTTGACAATAACTCCGACTGTAAACAGTATTGCAACAATTCCCAGTGTTACCATTATTTTCCACAATCTGCACTTCCATAGCTTCCGTGGATAACAGATAGAGATTGATCGACAGATGCCATTCATTTGAATGCTTGGGTAGGCATTGCCCAGAAGCTTAGGACGCAGAAGGAATCTGTCCTGTGAATCAATTTGATGTACATTAGATAAATTTTACTTTATGATTTTCCAAGATATCATTTTATAAAAGAAAGCTCCTCAACCCGGGATACTAGTCAAAATAGTATGTCGATCGGATCGTCCCAATGGCTCACAACTAAGAGGCATGCAAGAAATTGGGGAAAAGTGGGGTGAAGATGAGCGAGAAGGGTGAGGAAGTAGGGAGAAAAGGTATCGCCTGCAGTCAATCGTTAACAAATTAGCAAACTCCGCTCACCCACGAACGGGGAGCAAGAACGTTATTTGTTGCCCGTCACTCAAAAAGTGACATCATACTTTTGGAATCCGACATCCGGAACACGACAAGATCAATATACCTATGGCCAAGTCCGAGGAAGCGTTCAAATTTCGTGTTCAAGAAACGCTAAACGATCTTTCGCAAAACGGCAAACACATCGTTATAAAAGCGGAGCAAGAAGCTGCCAGTCTAGTCCGGGGACACGATGTCCTTGTAATCCATTAATCAAATACTTGTGGGAGTGAAGGAGAAAATTTCAAACGTTTCTGCATGTATTCTAATGGTCTGGTCGTGATTCTCTTTTCGCTCTGCTTCACAGGTGTTTATGAGGGGCACATGATGTTTTTATGAGTAGGAATTAAGAAAGAACTAAGAGTCACTGGAGACATCAGACAATGCTTTTGCAAGGTTTTAGAGGTCATAGGTCTTCATCCTTCATGGTTACCGCTGTCATCTGCATGTCGCTTTGCAGAGTTTGACAGCTCTTTTCAAAATTTGCCATGTGCTTACACTTTGTATTCTCGGTAAATTTATGTTGTAAGATATGTTTTGAAGTCTCTAAGTATTGGCTTTCGAAGGAAAAAGTTTGATATATTTCGTGAACATGTGCTGTGCATGTTCCGTCGGATAAATGACCACACTTTACGCCAATATGGAGAAAACCGTATTGTAACGATTTAATTCGATCTAGGGCGCAAAGCAAACTGTGTTGGCACATGGCCTTACAAGAATACAAATCAATCGGTAACTAAACTTAAACAATTGCAAATTAAACTTACTTCTTTGACACCATCCTGACGTAACTTATACTTCATAAACTTGAAACAGGTTAGCTTTCTTAACGCCTGGTTAGCTTTCTTCTCCAACTGTAAAAAATACACGCGACACTACGCGACTCAACGCACGCGTCACTTAACCATTTTAACGGCTGGCGCGCGCGCAACATAAACCGAAACATAGCGCGTGATTAAGGTGATTCCCGGGTTTTGCATTGCGCATTCCTACTGCGCACGATTTTTACGTCATCAACGCGCGCACATGCGCGCGCGCGTACAAAACATGAGAGATTTCCCTCAAACTAAGCTCGATAGCCAGATAAAAGCTCTTTTTCTATTAAACGAGCACGGTGACCCCCACTTTTTATTTTATAGATTCAATGAGAACAATATCCGCAATAACTGAGAAAAAATTGGCAGATATCTATGGCTACTTTTTTGGCGAATGAAATAAATGCTACAGATAGAGACGTAACGGGCGCGATAGAGCAAGTCCAAATTATGTTTGCTTTAAAGGATAAAAATATCAGTTAATAATGCAGGGTATTTGAAGCCATTTTTTCTGGGACGTAGATGAATAAGCAATCAAAGAAAGTCAAACTCTGTGTGATATAACACGCCGCATTGAAAAATAATCGAACTTATTTGTTGCGCACTGAGATAACCAAAAGTCACCTAAATAACCACATTTGTCAGCATCGTGGCATGAAAACAAGCACGGTGACCCCTCTTTTTATTACGTTTTTAACATCTCCTTGTACTGTAATAACACCATACCAAGTCTCATCGGAAATCTATGGCGGGTTCTTTTACTCGGGAATCACCTTAACTAAATTCTTTTTCGCTGATTTCTGTTCATCAGATTAGTGCACATTTACTGCGCTGGGCGCTTGTCAAAACTGATTTACCAGGCGTTAATGATCATTGGCTCTAATGTGACTCTTGGTGCCCCAAAGAAGCGCGGCATGTTTTGGGGAGTCAGTAAAAAGTCAGGGATTGATTGCAGGCGTTTCTTTCACTCGTCCCATCCCTTCACCCTGCTCCTTATTTTTCGCACTCGCTCGCACTTTCGTTCCCTTTGTGCATTTTTTGGAAACCCTGCTATACATATCACGTCTAAGCCCTTGCTGTGACCCAGACGCAGAAAATCGATAAACCGATAATTGATTTCAATTGATACCAATCGATATCAATCAAAGATTTTTATCGATTGTCGATGGCAATCGTAAAAATCGACGAAGAAAAATAGTTGTAAGTTTAGACAGCCAGACCCCTATATCTATCTCTATCAATAATTTATCTGCATGTAAGTAAGTTTATGGGGTAAATAAAATTGTTGTTGTTGTTGTTGTTGTTCGATTGTTATCGATTAGTAATCGATAACGGTTAATTCGGTGATCGGTATCGAAAATCATTTTTGTACTTTTGCAAGTTACAGTGATAAAATGATTGACAAAATTTGCCTGGAATGGTTTTGTAGGCGACTGAACTTTGGACCGGAGACCTTTCGCAATTTAATCTTGTAGACCTGTAAAACTACTGGAACTAATAATCAATCTTTACAATGTACCCACTTTTATATTAGCTCTAGCTACGCCCGGGACTAACGTCAGGAGTAATCACGTTATCACAGTAAATTTGCGCCCAAACAAGAAAGGCTGAAAATTCTTGATTCCTTCAACTAAAGCTAGAGCTTCACGTTCTGTGGTGCTGTAGTTTTTTCAGCTTGGTTTACCACCGTTTTCGTTGATACGCGACTTTGGAAAACAAAACACCCGCGGAAACGTTTCCAAAGTTTCCGTCAGTCTTGCGTGTTTTCGACAGATCGGATCGAAATCCACCAATCACAGCCACTAGTGTGACCTTCAGACCTTCTTTACGTCATGCTAGCGGTACATCGGTTTTCTATTTCTTAAATTAGATTACTATTTAACTACGTAGACCTTAGACAAAGATTTACGAACCCACAGCAAGCCCAGGACAGAGTAGCTTGACCAACAGTTCTCGTTTAGAACTCTCCTATGGCGTACATAGATTCCAATACCGAGATGGCAGCCATTTCCATCAGGCTGCCAACAAAGCCAGACCAAGGCCTTAGGTGATTACAAGTTTGTTGCGGTGTTTAACAAACTTGTAATTTCGCTTCCATGTAGGCTCAATTATCCGAGCTACAGAAAATGTTTTGTCAACTAAGCGAATCAGCGGATAAATGAAAACAGAGTTGAACTTTTAACGTCTCAACTCTCAAAAGTTTCGATTCAAAAACCCACTTCAAGCCACTCCAAACAAGTTAAAAATTCTACCACGCCTGGTTTGGCACCTGGAGCTCAGTATTCCTTCAAAGGGTTGCTTACAGACAAAGTGAGAGACCTGGTAAGTACTCATATTTAGACTGACTTCAACTAATGCTGATGCCATCCAGCTATTCAAGATTCGACATTCTCCATTTTTGCACTATTTATGTCATTAACTACAGCTAATATAGAAATAAAAAGGAGAACATAAAGAGAACGGAGATTTACATATTGACAATTTTAATTGAAGACTCACCTTTTTAAAAGAGCATTTTGAAATATATACCACTTAGATTACAGGATTGTATTTTTAGCTTAGATTATAAATTGTTTTCAGCTTATAATTTTTCAGATTATGCTAACAGATTTATATTTTTATCCTTAAGCCATTTTTCCCCCTTGGTGCATTTGAGTATATTCATATAAATACATGTATATATTGCCTTATAAGTTTTGAAATTATTATAATTTTTATTATTACTTGTTGATGCACTTGAAATAATTTTATGTATTACATCCAAGCTGCATTGTGAGCTTTAAATCAATCAGACAGGCAAATAAAACCAGTTCTAAGAATTTCAAAATTTGTGGCCACTTTTTCTTACAAGAAATGTTAAGTTTAAAGACCAAGAAAACAAGAAACAGGTCATATCTATAACTGCACAGTAATGGGTCCCATAACTTAATGTTGATGATACATTTATGTAGTTAAAAAGTAATGTTAGATTTTTCTCATTCAGTGCAGTTTCTGATACTGGTTATGGGGCTAAGTGACGCCAACTCAAATATGTATGGTTGTAGTGTAAGATAGACAAGAAGGATAGGTAATTAATTAATGATTATTATAAATTTGTCTGAATATAAATGGTTGATTTCAACTAAAACTACTACTGGATGACTGCTTTTATTTTCATTTCCAACTAGAGCTGACATGTCAAAGGATTCTGGAAACTATGATGCCATGCCAGTTAAGCACATAATCCAAGAAATGTTCTAGTTGTCAACAAAGAAGGTTGGTGAAAATTACTGCTGTTGCTATAAGCCACTCCTTGTCATCCCACTTGACCACATCATTCTGGATGTATTCCATCTGATATTAACAATCACAGATATTCCTGCCAATAGAAAATTAACTGAAGTTGCAATGCAGTGGGATGACAAGGAGAGCTCTTCCGTTACAAAAAAAGATTAGTGGAAAAATCAGAATATGTCTGAAAACTTGAGACAATAAACAACTGTGGTTTGTCTTTTCCAATATCATAAATGGGAGAAGAGAAATGCAGATGGTAAAGGAGGTAGATCCTGAAATAAGACTAGCCTCATGAGAGATAATAAGAAAAAGCTCTTATAGGAGTTTCCCTAAAGGCTAGCCAGTTACAACTGTTTACAGATGAACACATGCCACATGGATGTACAATTATGGAAGGTATGTACAGTTTACATTCTATTACATGTACAATTTATCTGTTCATAAATTAATCAATTGAGATAATATCACAGTCCAAGTAATCAATTCATCCCTATCACTTATTACATCCCAATTCAATGAAAAGTTGGGCAATTTGCTGTTTTATCTTACGTTTAGGACTTTCCAGAACTGAACCTCGACTACATTCCTCGAGCCTTGTGGGAGGTCGAGGGTTCGAGCCCCAGATCAGACCAACACTCTCAGGGTTTTAAAATAACTGAAGATTATTATCTGCAAATGGTTAGAAGTTCAGGTCTTCTCTGATAAGGACTACAAACCATAGGCCCTATCTCCTGCATCTTCAATGTTATGGTTAAAAGAACCCACAAGCTTATCGTAAAGAGTAGGGCATGAAGTTCCTGGTGTTGTGGTCTGGCCTTTGTTGTTATACTGAGAATTGGGGTGGGAAATGGTTCAGAGATAATAGCTACGATACAGCTACTCTAAAGTCAGAGGGTAAATAAAGTATTCTTTCACTCACTCACTCTTCACAGAATATTTCAATTTGCACTTTGCCCCTCCTGAGCAATTACTTAGAGAGCTTAAAACACACTTTGCAATACCGAAATGAGACTAAAGAAATTACAAGCACATGACGGAGATGTCAAACCTTGCAGAACAACATGCAGATACTTAAAACTAACCCTCATAACAGACCATAAAGTACCCTTCAGAATCACTGGTTATGAAAGGTCGAGAGACGACAAATGCACAATTGCACAATCAGTGGCGGATCCAGACTTTGAGCTACATTAGGGGGTGCCAAGGGGGGGCGCAGTTTTGATTTACTTGCCCTGCTGGCTTTTCTCCCTTCCATCATTTCTTCTTTTTTTACCCAAAATAAGGGGGGGGGGGGGGGGGAAGCCCCTCCCCTAGATCCGCCAATGGCAATTGTCATGAACCGTAGGAGTATGTATGGTGGTCAATTCAACTACATGTTATAAAGTTCTGTCAAGTATTTATCTCAATGATGTCAACAATCAGCAATTTAACCAATCCATATCATGATACCAGGAGCTGGTATCATGGAACGGCGGCATCAATAGAATGTCTTAGTACAGGCTCCCTTGCTTTGTTGGGGCTCACTGAGGGCCTGTTTGCACGCTACATTTTTTCATAGGAGCCATTCTCTACCAGACTATTTTTTGGAGCAGAGGTATAAAACAATCAGTCTCTACGCTATATGTGTTTTTAATTATGATACAGGTATGTGTTCAAATCTATTGATAAAAAAGTGAATCACTAGTTTTACTGAACCTGAAGATAAAACAACAGGCTACAGAAAAGAGCAAGTCACCTGTTTCACACATACAGCAGGATATCATATACCACAGATTGTAGCAAAAAAATGACAAAAAAATTACATAAAACAGTTCAGTGATCAAGGTAAAAAGTCTTGAAGAACTGTCCATTTAAATAGCCTTGAAATTTAACGCATGATGAAATGCGAGATGAATAGTACAGAGGACTAACAACAACAATGATCCAACTGAGGTTCTATGCACTGAATATACATGTTGACTGGAAGCTCTGAAGCACAGCGAGGTGCAACATGACAAGTACTGTACATTATTTTCATGATTTCATGATTCAACCATTAAAAGAGCTACTTACAAATTATGTAAGTAAAACTAAAAGAAATATTCTCCTAATATGCTCTTGGTAAAAAGCAGAAATCCAGCCCATACCCAAAACGAAACACAAAAACATCCCCCCGAAAAACAACCTTACAGGATTTTAAGTGCCGCTCGACAGCGCTAGCCACCCAGCTGAAAGAACACCCCACACAAAATTTATCTTGAATTACTGATCTCCACGCATCGCAGTAAAATACACTCTTTCAGCTCCCACGAGGCTCCGTGGGGTGAGTAGACCTTCCAATGCACCTAATAGTCCACCTAATAAAATGAAAGAAAAATAAAGCCTGTGCTGAGTGCGATTCAGTTAAAAATATACAGTATGCTTATCAACCGAAGCGAGTACTAGCGAAGAGGGAGAAGCACGGTACAACCAAACACTTACCGTTCCATTTCTTTCCCGTCTTCTGACTTCGATTCCCAATAAGAAGATCTTGTGTACTTTATTCTTTTCTTTGGCTTTACATAGTCGCCAACCGCAGATGAAATGGGATTTGAGTTGACACAGAGAAGTATCCTCTCAAAGTTCGATTGCACGACGCCATTTTGAATTGGTAAACCTTACGGTTCTCAAAGAGAACAACAAAGACAACAACGCGAAGCAGCTGGAATCTGACTTTTGAGTCAGGTCGCTTATTTAGATTGCCGGCTGTTAGTGTGAACTAGTAATATCATTAATAACTGTCGAATTTTAACCTTCACAAATTCAAGCCATCGCAAGAGTTACTATTGAAGGTCACTGCTGATATTGATGCAAATTTCTACCCGTTTAATAAGTTCATGAATGTACAGACTAGCAAAAAAGTACAAAGCATACCTTGATTCAGATCATGTAACAAACACCAGAAGTTAAATCCAGTTGTTTCACAGGAATGAAATTCAAGGGGATATATGCAAGAAGCTCGAAGAGAGCTAATTTAGCAAGTTGCGTGACCAGAGGGTGGTCACGTGGTCACACTCGGGCACACTTTAATAGGTAGTCACTCGTGAGAACTTTTGGACCCTACCGAAGAGCACATCACAAAATTTAGCTTCATTTGTATTTTCCATGCATTTATTTAACTATATAGGGGGAAGAACGTGCTTTTTGTAAAATTGTAAACCGAAATGATTGATTCTGCCAAATGATTTTAAATCTACATGTACGTAGCATTGTTAGGTTTTTCAGATTTAGATTGCCAATATATCGTTCGGCGCATAAGCGTTCACAGATATCGTACCCGATTAATTGCAAACTGTTCCGTTCATCTGAACTACGGAAAGAATAAGCCTTGTAAACCAAGATGAAAATAGTTCTCTTCAACAAAAGTGACTTGTCTGCTATTTAGGTTACCCAGAACTTTTGCTTTCCTGTCAAGCTTTGCTATTTTACTGATTGAGAAGGAAATGACCTAAATTGAGGTGGCACATATTGTGATATTATCAACCAGAGAGGCCAATCACTTGTTTAAAATTGAATTCATGGTAGCTCGACGAAAGAATAACGCTTTTTTTTCCTTCAAACGTTGAGTTACTGTATAAAACCCTGTTGCAACTTAGAGAATTCTTTAATTTGATGACACAAACGCAAGAAGCAGCAATAATCTGATTTACCCCTTCCCTCGAAAGCCACCCCCTCCCCCTCCCCCAATAAAAAAGCGTAAGATGTCGTTTCATTTTTGGCTGCGCACCAGTCTCCAATGTTGGAAAAATGGCGCAAATTCGGTCGATCTTGTAACCAAGAGAAGCTATGAACCTTTTGGCTTTTAGTTATCCCGGTAAGCAGCAACATTTTAACGTCACTTATGGAAAGCTGGTGAATGTTGCAAAAACGAGGATTGAGGAATGTGGAATGCGGAATGGGAATGGAAAATAGGAATGAGGAATTGGAAATGATGGATGAGGAATGAGGAATGGGGAATTCTCGGTTTTCACCAGTCATGTGATCAAAACTAAAAATCGTAACCATTCAATGAAAAAAGTCAAGAATCTGGGATACGATAGGTGATCTATATATAAACAACCTCACCAAGAATCAGGTCTCTGCTGTTTTTCATTCGCGCGTTATTTGCAGAAGTGTGCCACCTAAATTTATAGAGCTTTGTATGGGGATGTCATGTTTGAGTCCTTCTGAGGGACACAAACATATGGCGGCCGTAAAGTAACAGAAACATCTGTCACAGAGTTTTGCTATTGGAACGAAAAAATATTGATCTAGAACTCCGACACATTAAAATTATTGTTTCTTCTAGTGCAAGCACTGTTCAGTTAACAAAAACTAAAGTGATAACTCATCTTTTGACCTATGCGACAGCCTTCTCGGGCCGCCATTCTCATGTCACGCAACGCAAAAGCTGGGAAGTTCAAACGTGCTCTATTACAATAAGAAGAACCCTGTCGAGCTGAAACATTGTGAAACGTCTAGTTCCTGTAGGGTGTCTTATCTGGTGAAACTAAAACCTGAGGAGGGAAGGTAATGTTTAATTTTGGAATATGATTACGTCATATGAAAACCAAGAATAGGGAATAGAAAATGGAAAATAAAGAATGGAGAATGAGGAATGGGGAATGGGGGATGGGGGAATAGGAAATGGGATATGGGGAATGGGGAATGGGGAATGGGGAATGGGGAATGGGGAATGGGGAATGGGGAATGTGGAATGGGAATGGGGATGGCTGGGGAATGGGGTGACCCAAAGTGTTTGTGACCACATTGTTTGTAGAAACGTGACTGGATGTGACATTATATAAGATTAATTTTGACATTTGATTCATTGAAATAGGAGATGATTCTTTTCGGTAATGAGGGACGCAAAAAACACACGAGTTGTAGATTACGAGAATTGTGAAGGAATAAACATGGATTTGTCTGTTATACGGGGTGAGTTAAGTGTACCCTAACAATTTGGTACAGGGAAATGAGGAACAGGAAATGGGGAATGGGGAATGACGATTGAGGAATGAGAATGGGGAATGGGGAAGGGGAATGGGAAATGGGAAATTGAATGGGAAATTGCAAATTGGATATTGATATTTTTTACATTAACTTTTTATAAAGTGGAATAAATTTTTTCAGCAGCGGTTATCAATACTACGTTTTATATTTTGAAACGTTCTGTAAGGGACAGACCATTAGAAAAGTGATGGGGGGGGAGGGGAATTTTCAGTTTGCACGAATTTTTTTTTTCGCTCACGGCTTGTGCAGGAATTTTTTTTTCAGGTGAAACCCTCTGCGCGAATTTTTTTTTCAGACAAATATTGCTTTTTGAAAAGGTAATAGACAGCCCAACACAAACTCCCCTATGTGGTTTTACGGTAGTGGCACGTAAGCCTCTAGAGTTTTGTTCTGGCGAGTTTGTCTTTGAGCGATTTACCTTTTTGAAAAGTTAATAGACAGGCCAACACAAACTCTCCTATGTGGTTTTACGACAGCGGCACGTAAGCCTCTAAAGTTTTGTTCTGGCGAGTGTCTTTGAACGATTTACCTTTTTGAAAAGTTAATAGACAGGCCAACGCAGACTCTCCTTTGTGGTTTTACGATAGCGACACGTAAACCTTAGCAGTTTTGCTCAGACGAGTATGTCCTAGAGCGAAGATAGTCTGCCTGCCAATGAAAACCACACTTTGTGGTTCTTTTTTTTTAAGAGTACCAGTGGCAGTGTTAATGTTGCTGTTTATGTGGTTAACACTTACTACTACGTGTGAATGACTTTTTCATTGTATTATAGAATTCTTATTCAAGGCACGGACTCCCGTTCAAGGGGATAAGACTCATCCTCTAATTTTTATTCTGAGCATAACGAATTTTATAGCATATAATATTTACAAAGATACCAGATTCTAATATTAATTCATTACAAATATTATTTTATTGTTTCCATTACAATACAGTATACAGTGTATGTTGTAGCACAACGAGCCAGACGTTGTTTGCAACCAAAAACAGATCTTGGATCCTGTGGAGATGAAGAACTTTTAGTTCTACATCTCCACGGAATACCAGTGGCTTGTAACATTCCAGTGTAATCATATCCCTGGCAGTAATCGTTTGTGTTCCACAAAACGCGTCATGTGTCCAGACACTTTGAAAATCAGTTTATGTTATGCAGTCAGAAATTCTCAAAAATTATTGCAACGAGGTTTTCAAAAACCTCTCAAGAGGTTACGCTCACGATTACTATGCGTGATAGAAATCACGAGCTCATAATCTTATTGTTTTCAAGTAATGCGAAGCGATTCTGGAAACTACACGACCGAAAAATCACTATCACGAGTTTGTTACATATCCAGAAGCACTCAACAACTGTACTGCATGGACTTCAATGAGACTGGGTGAACCTGAACCCACCACAGCATGTCCCTATAATGCAACGCACGACGGAAAAACACTTTGACGATTTTGTTACATATCCCAAAGCACTCAGCAACTGTACTGCATGGACTTCAGCCTGGGTGAACCAGAATGGATATGTAACATGTTCCTATAATGTCACGCACGACGGAAAAATCTCTATCACGATTTTGTTACATATCTCGAATTACTCGTGAACTTCAGCCTGGGTGAACCTGAAAGGATATGTAACATGTTCCTATAATGTACCTCACGCACGTCGGAAAAATAACTGACGATTTTGTTACATATTTTGAAGCACTCATCAGCAACTGTGTTGCATGGACTTCAGCCTGGGTGAACCCGAAAATATCCTCTAACCCTCGGCAACGTCAATTCTACGTGGACGTTTGCGTGGGCAAACCAGAGAGCATTTACAATATGTACCTATACGGATTTTTTATCTATCCGAAATAATTGTCTTTCAGAAAACTATTGTACGATGGACTCAGTATAGGGCCCGGGGTATAGGGTCTAACTCACAAATGAAAACAGTGATTTTTAGTACCTGTCTAGTCCCCATACTATCTAAAAGCATGCCAATCCGTGTAAGTTAATTATCATATAAATGAAAGATTAATCTAATGATATAACTTGGTACCTTCGTCTTGTTGTCTTGATTCGATGCTCTACGAGGTTGGTCACGGCTAGCGCTAGCTGAAGACACTTTTTGGTTCTCTCTGTCGTTCTCAGGTGATTGAATTCATGTATAAACCAATCGCGGTTGTCGGTTTTGTTTGGTTTTCAACAACTGTTTAATGGTTTGCCGCAACAACAAATCCAAACGTATATCCAGGGGCAGCTTCTTTGTTGTTCTTCCCGCGAAAGGAAAACAAGCGCGCCTTCTTTAGACTCTTTACCTCCACGAGGAAAATTCCACCGAAAACTGGATCAATTTCGCACAAATGCGTCAGGAGAAACACCATATCTTCTAATTCGGGATGCAAGTCTCGTTTTGTGCCCGTTTTCAATGACCGATGACGGGTTCATTGGAAGTCGAAGTCTCTATTATGTGTAAGCGAACAATAATCCCGCGTTGTGAAAATTTATTATAAAAAAATAAATTATGCGGCCAGATCATATCTGAAAATTACCAGGTTACTTATAGTACAGAGTTTCTTTTATTGAAAGCAATTATCGCAAACCACAATAGAACCGCAAAATTCTTGCGATGACAGCAACCTAACAGATAAATGACGTCACGCCATAGCAACCGGACCTGGACCTTCCTTCTGCATGAATTTTTTTTCTTTACCTTCTTCTTTGCACGAATTTTTTTTCTTGGCAATTTCCCTTGCATGAATTTTTTTTTGGTTTTTTCCCCTCCCCCCCCATCACTTTTCTAATGGTCCGTCCCTAATGTTGTTGATTTGCGCTAATATGTATATTTTTTTCTTTTTCTACAGTTTACGTTTTCACTTTGTTTTACAGTTAACGGTTTGACCTTAATTAAGCTTTCTTACTCCTAACGGTTATATTTTTGCGCCTTTTACGGCGAACGGCTAAACCCCTTTGAGATCATCTTGTGCAGAGCACCCAGTAGCCAGTAAAAGACACCTACATTCACTCAAAAAACTAAAGCAGTAATGCAAGTATTGATAGTTTCTGCTGAATTTTATTTTACCTAGTTACAATGATACCCATCCTGTTATAGTTTTCTGTCTAAGTAAACAGCTCTATAATTAATAATTCACACCCTTCACTCCTCTCTTAGTTACGACATTATCTTTCCAGCGAAGGAAAAGATCTATAACCCCGCTTTTCATGTGCAGGCCAAAACAGAGGAGAATGTGAATTATGTCACTGGTCAGGCCTGGGCCGGCCCCTTTCTTGAGAGTCCCGTTAGGTAACGGTCCCACAAAGGTGTTCTTCGTTCAACTTGGCCGTGTTTACATTTAAGATCGAGATAGCTATATTTTAAAAATTCTAACAAAAACAATATTAGGAAAGGAAACAGAAGGGACTGGTTTTTGAGCTAAAGCCCGCGGCTTAGATTATGTAAAAATGGGTTCGATTCCTTAAAGTTACTGGGACTCTCGAGAAAGGTGTCCCTGCTTTTGAGTTATGCATTATCCATCCCTAATTATTGCAACACCACATACTGTTAACTTTATTCTTTTTTCTCCTTTAATCTTGTTTAATTATTATTTGATTATTGCCTCGTGTGTTTCTAGGGTTTCGTCAGAGCTAGCCGGCGTGGTTGAGATCTAGGAGTGGATGAAAGGCGGTTTGTCAATAAATGAAAGCGTATATATCAACTCACATTAGTGTATGGCAATTTTTCCTTCACGCTTCCTGCGCGTCACTGGGTTCATAGCTAAATAGCCCCTAAGTTTCAATTCTAGTCCAGCACTAGTTTCAAATTGATGAATGACAAGAAGCTTCACTGCTTGAGAAGTTATCTATTTCAAGGGTATTGTTAGGAGTTAGCTATAGACTCCAGACATGAGTAGTTGTGGTGTGGCAGTCGTGATGTGGCAGTAGTGATTTGGCAGTAGTGATGTAGCAGTAGTGATGTGGTAGGAGAAGTAGCAGTAGCAGTAGCAGTGGCAGTGGCAGTAGCGATAGCAGTCGCAGTAGCAGTCGCAGTAGCAGTCGCAGTAGCAGTGGCAGTGGCAGTGGCAGTGGCAGTGGCAGTGGCAGTGGCAGTGGCAGTGACAGTGGCAGTGGCAGTGGCAGTGGCAGTGGCAGTAGCAGTGGCAGTAGCAGTGGCAGTGGCAGTAGCAGTGGCAGTAGCAGTCGTAATAGC
Source organism: Platygyra sinensis (assembly GCA_019787425.1). NCBI lineage: Eukaryota > Metazoa > Cnidaria > Anthozoa > Scleractinia > Merulinidae > Platygyra > Platygyra sinensis. The sequence goes on from JAHPZR010020150.1 coordinate 16,464, forward strand.
GGTAGCAGTCACGGTAGCAGTCGCAGTCGCAGTCGCAGTCGCAGTCGCAGTCGCAGTCGCAGTCGCAGTCGCAGTCGCAGTCGCAGTCGCAGTCGCAGTCGCAGTCGCAGTAGCAGTAGCACTAGCAGTAGTTGTAGCAGCAGCAGTAGTAGTAGTAGTAGTAGTAGTAGTAGTAGTAGTAGTAGTAGTAGTAGTAGTAGTAGTAGTAGTAATAGTAGTAGTAGTAGTAGTAGTAGTAGTAACAGCAGCAGCAACAGCAGCAGCAGCAGCAGTAGTAGTAGTAGTTTTTGTAGTAATATTAGCGGTCGTCGTCATCGTCGCCGGAAAGTGCTCGAAACGTCGCTTCAGTAAATGTTGTGTAGTCATTTAACAGATGAATGGCTCAATGCACGACTCTTAGTTGATTTCAAAACATCACCTACCGGTTACACACAAATCTCGATGCATTCCTTTGGCATAGGACAGTTCCAAGAATGACACATTCGAACGTCTGGGCAATAGCACTGCCTCCTGGACTTCATCTTCACACAAATAGCAGAGTCCTTCGGGAAATGAAATTGTGTCAGTAAGAGTAACACTGGAAGAAAGAAAAGGTGTAAATAAGAAAAGGTGTAAATAATAAAGATTGTTGTTGTTGTTGTTGTTGTTGATGTCCGGGGAGGTCAAGGTACAAACAAAAACAGCATGCATGTAACTTTCATATGTAATAGGGTTGGGGGAAAGTGGGTATCAGTTTGAAATAATTTGTAATCTTCCAGTAGTTTCTTCCCTTCCATCTGCATATGTTCGCGCTTATTTCCTAGAGTACATTATAACGACACAGTGGTATGAGATTTTTCCTAGATATTAACCCATTGACTCCTAGAGCTTTTTGTCAAAAATGCGTTTTTTAGACATTTTGGTGGTTTTGAGGCTGGATCTCGGCCAAATTAGCTTTAATCTGGTGGAAAATGCATTTGCAACAAGACAGCTAGCCGTTCTTACCACTAGAATCGCGTTTACATTTTGGCTCGTGCGTGTCCCTTTCCTTTTTCTCCTTTTCTTTTCTTTTTGCTGTAGTGATTGACCTTCTACTGGGCTTGCTTGCGGTTAAAAAAATCAGTCTAAGAAAGCATCATCGAGGCGGCAAATTCTTACCATGGAGCAGCTAGGTGTACTGGCAGGAAATTTTGCTCTGAGTTTTTCACTCATCTTTTTGAGCATTTTTGTGCATATCTCGGGCTCCATTTGGCTGATTTCTCTGATCTGGGCATCATTGGAAAGATCTTTTCCTCCCGCACGTGCAAAAGTTGAGTATAGATGATGTTACTCTTGGTCAAAAGTGATGACGTCAGAAGTGGAAGAGAGGCCAAGGCTCGCCACGGGCGGTTACGGGCGCCACAGGAGTCAATGGGTTAACGCGAGATCAGTAAGTTTGCGTTTGTAATAGGAAACCCTCATCAGTGTAGGTTAGCGAGTCGCATAATCCTAAAGCGACGTGGATATGCACTAGACTTGCCGCTACCTATCTATCTACCATTAATTACATCTTCTGTTAGACTACGCAGAAAATTGCAAGTGGGGCTCCCCGTATCCTTTTTATAGTCTTCCTGGTGGTTACGTTAGATTTTAGGAATGCTCAGTTTTACAAATAAGTGCATATTTACCGGAATCTTTGGAAGTAACAGGAGACAATTTTCAAGACCGACTCTTTCCCGTTCCCTGGAAATCAGAAGTGATAAAAATACATACAACCTTTATTTACGCTCAGCAGTGTTTATAGCACAAGCCGCTAGTGGGGCCTTGCAAACAACTGAAACTTGAATAATTCAAACTGAACATAGCCTTGTTACGAATCCCAACTGACCGGAGGCAAACCAGTTGGGTACTTACAAGTGTGGCCGAGGATTTGAACTCGGGGCTACCCGGCGAGAAACAAATCCAGGTATTGGTCAGAGCGGGACTCGAACCCGGGACCGCCGGACTGCGAGTCCGACACGTTGACCACTCGGCCACGCTACCTGCACAGTGATAACATAAACAGTTAAAATTGTACTAGTTCAGGCCTACCTTCAAGTACAAACAGTACGTCATGACTAAATTCAATGCGAAAATATACATATTTTTAATTTAACCAATCAGTTTTGTCCTCGGCAGCCTTTGTTTCCTACTGTCATTGTGCAGTAACTACATAAGAAATAACCGTATGGCTACTTTAATTATTCCGTTGTTATAGCAATAAAAACATCATAAACATTTTTTTGTATAGATGAAATTCTTTGCATAAAATGTTCGTCTTGCATATAATAGTGTTACTTGGAACATTTTTAGCATCTAAATATTTTCCTTTTTAGTTCACATGGAATACTAGAAATATTAATTAATAATCAGGTAACGAAAAACTCGACTAAGGAAATTTAAGTCGGGCAAGCTGTGTTTCCTAATCAAAGATCCCAAGAAAACTGGGCGTCATTCCGCGTAAACCAAATGAGATAAACGCGAAAGAGAGAAATGATGAACAACTTCACGGTGCCTCTGTCGTTCCTCTTAATAAATAAGATCTTGGCCATGGCAGTGATAGCCACGAGAGAAGCCAGCAAGAATATAAAAGCTTATTGCATCTTGAAATGGCAAGTTTTCTACTCTAAGAGTTTGCTTGTTTTGAAAGAGAAACTATTTTGAATATAATCTGCTTACCTCTGTCATTCCTCTTAATAGCTGATGGCATCTTGGCCACGACTATGGTCGCAAGAAAAACCAGCATGAACATAATAGCGTATTTCATCTTGTACTGGCAAGTTCTTTGCACTGAGCAGTTGAAATATATTTAACAAATAAAAAAGTCTAAGCCGTGTATTACACTATGATAAAACACGACTGTCATTTGAGAACACGAGGGAAATGTAGAAAACACGAGCCGCAGGCGAGTGTTTTCTACATTTCTCGAGTGTCCTCAAATGACCGGAGTGTTTTATTACAGTGTAATACACGGCTTAGGCTTCTTCATTTGCTTTAAAATATAGATTTTACGCGCGCAAAACAATAAAACACGCTTTTTCTATGTTTTATACTCTGATAAAACATAGGTTTTTGACCAATCAGAGCGCGCGCAGGGTCCTTTCTATATTTTAAAATCTAATATATAGGCCAAACTGAACTCATATATAGCACCACTTGTAATGTTCAAGTACCTTCCTTTTTTTGTTTGTTCAGTTGCCATTGATTGATTGGCGATACGTGCTCGGAAATGAAACCCTTGCCAAAAAAACTACTTGGGCATTTCACTGTCCTGTCTAACTGATTTAAAACGTGACATGGAAAATAGTTTTAACATTCGAATTCAGAACGGTCCGAATTATCTTCCAGCTTAAGATGCATTGTTTACACCGGTCTTTTATCGTCGGCGGTAAGATTGGGCTGGGGAATAATCTTGTTCTCAGATCTCTAATAGACGGAGCCGAAGGCGAAAACTAGCTAAGTCTGAACGATTCTTTCTTTAGTTTAACAACTGACTGATAAATGTGCCTTTTAGAGATGCGTGTGCAAACGTTAATATTGTCGGCTCGAATTACGTATATTTCTACACAATTGTAAGTTTTTAATGTAGTTTACTGAATGCGCCCAAAACCAATTCAATGAGCCAATACTTAAACCAGAAACACCGAAGCATGGCACCCGAGTACTCTTCCAACTTTTAATTTAATAGGCAATATTTCAAATATCAAGTATGAGTTGCCCATACTCCCGGGGGAGGGGGTACTCGATATATCCCTGGGTGGAGAGGTGCGGCCCAGCCCCTCATACCCTGACCCTGTTTAAGACAAATATTGCTGATTTTCCTACCCAGTTTAAGACAGAATTCCGATTTTCGATACCCTGTTTAAGACATAGATTAAAAGTTGCGGTTACAAATTGTGTGGCTTTCTTGTTGTGTGATCAATGGAAATTTAATGTGCCTGGTATCAATGCCAAAGTCAACGGAAGTCAATATTAATTTACAAGAGCTTGTAAAAATTTTGCTGTTTATCATCCAAGAAAAGATATCCCATTTAAGACAAAAATTGATAATTCGACAACCTGATTAAGACAAAATATGACAAATTCGATACCCTGTTTAAGACAAAAATCCCGAAAAACATACCCTGGCTGGCCGCACGTCCCCATTAAGCCCTTATAAGGGAGTACCCCCACCCCATGGCCCATACTTCAAGAACAATGAGGCTTGCCAAGTCGTAGCCTCCCACGCAGACGTTCTTGGAATTCGTGACAAGCCTAAGAACGCCTGCGTAGGAGGCTAGCCAAGTCGACTGAAAATCATGGGAAATAGTAATTCCTCATCTAAGTAAAAACATCAATCATCATCAAAAGCATATCACCCGGGTCTAGGTGATAGGCTTCTGTCATCATTCAAATATCATTTTTATTTCTTATTTCCTGTCGTAAAACGGGCCGAGGCCGAACACACGGACGAAGCTCTGCAGCCAAACCACCTATAATATTACTCAAAATCTGCAGACAAATCATTAAAATTGTTTAAAACGTTTCAAAAATGGGAGAGAATGTGTAATCAATTGAAAAAAGAGAACGATAAACTAAGAGATCAAGTTTAAATTCTGTCGGAAGAAATTTAGATGTTCAAAGACAAGATGGCGGCCAAGGTCTGCAAAGAAGCATCGCCAAGTTCATGCGAATCACCCAGTGTACAAGACGTCCAATTCTTAAGTTATTTTGGACCAAACCAGAGCTCTCGATCCCAACCACAGGCCAGAAGGATCGTGGGCTCTGGGGACGAGAATGAAGAGAAAGTAACGGTTGGGTAATAGACTACGCACATGCGCATAGGTTCCGGCCAAACGGCAAGAATGTTGCGTGATCAATGCTTTTGAATTTCACGCACAATCACCCATGACTTCTCGGTGCGTGGATCACGGCATGATACCAAACAGTGAAAATTAGCCTTTCAAATGAATGTGAACTCATTTTCAGGCCCAAGGCTAAATCCATACAAGCACGCATGTAAGCCGTCGGCTTAATTAACTACTATACATTCTGTCAGATTTAAACCTCTGAAACAACTGGATTACTGAAGGGTCACATGTAGGGAAGGTAGGCTTGATGTCTGTGCTGTCTTTTAGCCGTTGAAACTCTCGGAACGAGCACATCGACGCATTTATTAATATAAATGCATTCAATGGCTGCATGGGTTCGCTTCTCGTATTTGTTAGCACGCTTCGACACATTTTATATAATACGCTTTTCCACGTTAAATTACATGAGATTCGCGCAAAGTCTATTTATCTGGCCTCGGTTGTTCAAAGGCTGGATAACGCTATCCACCGAATAAATCACTATCCAGCGGATAGCGTGGTTTGTTTTGTTAACATTTATCCACTGGATAGTGATTTATCCGGTGGATAGCGTTATCCAGCCTTCGAACAACCGGGGCCTGGTGTTGGTTCCCTTGAATCGACTTGGTTGATATTTTAATATCTACCGAATTCTTAAAAGAACTCGGATAGAAGAGGATTTGTTGCTCTGCTGGAAAATATTTATTCTGCATCTACGGATTAACGTCTGCGGCATTAATTTCATAAATGCGAGAATGTAATTCTTATTGTGTATTTCCTACCTTCTGTTTTTGTGGGAAACCAGCGTTAACAAATAAATCTTTCATCAGGTTTATGTCGGAAAATTTTCGTCAGCAGCGGACATCAGTTCGTCGCTAAGCAACGGACGTCAATGATTGACGACTGAATTCGTAAAGAATAAAAATAACAGAAGAAGCCTAGTCGAAGCTGCGAAAAATTCGAAATTATTAGCTATTTTTCTTAAGGAGTCTTGTCTACAGTACCGGACGAATATTTCAAACCAGTAGTTGACGGTCGAATTTCTATTACTTTTTTTGTCATTATATTTCAAATTCAATTTTAATATTTTTTATCGCCCCCCATTCTTTACTTGCTTTCAATTAACAGCAAAAAAAGAAAAAATTAAAGAAATGTAATCTTCGCTAATGCTGAATTTTCTAAACAACCCGGAGGAGCCCTTGTGAATTTATGGCAGTATGAACTGGCCTGTACTAAACTTTCCTTGCTGATCAGGTCCCAGTTGTTCAAAGGCTGGATAACGCTATCCACTGGATAAATCACGATCCAGTGGATAGCGTGGTTTGTTTTGTTAACATTTATCCACTGGATAGCGATTTATCCGCTGGATAGCGTTATCCAGCCTTTAAACAACCGGGGCCAGGCCTCGTTTGTTCGAGGCCGGAGCTAACGCTATCCACCGGATTATGTGTTTACCAAATGAGTCACGCTATCCACTGGACAGTTATTTATTCGGTAGATAGTGTTATCCATCTTTCGAACAACCCGGGCCTGCACTGCAAAGAAGCAAAACAATTTTTGCCTAATGTTGAATTCTGTTAATTCATTTATCTTAAGCCAGAGGAACCGTGAGTGATTAATTGAGCCTGGTGAACGCCATGCTTTGGATCTTTGGTAAGAATCTCTGTTTGCAAGGGTCTTTCAAATTTAAAAGACCTATTACCTGAGATTTAAGACCTAAGACTTAAGATCAAAGACCTAAGACCTAAGACCTTAGACCTAAGACCCCCTCCAAATCGCTCGTACAATTAACTGAGAAAACTGAATCACCTGATTTAGCACAAAAAATTAAGGGTAAGTCCCTTTGGAGTTGGTCTTTTGAGGTTTCCCTGGGTGACCTGGATCAGGATCAGTGATCCGCGATGTTAGACCACTGATCCTAGCGTACTACAAGTCACTAAGTCATTGGAAGATAGGTTGAACTTCCCAAGGAACACGTGATGGCCTTAAACAAGCATGACCTGTATATACAGGAGAACTTGTCACTCATCTAGTAGACTTATTCATAACCGTTGTCTCTATTGTCCTCATTATGTTCATCGTTATCATCGTTACCGCTAGTATTCATTCTCGCCATCCCATCTTGCATATGTTAACGATTAGTGGACGTCGCTCCTATTATAACTGTACGCCATCTGTACATCTATCCTACCCACTGTACGCCATCATGTTTGACTGATTTCCTCATGCGTTATTCCATTTAACAGCATTTACTTTTATTGCTGCGGGTACGAAGAGCTTGCTTGCCTTTGGTATGTATCACCTTTAATTGAATCACCCTATATGCCAAAATATCTATAGTTTCTCTGCAATCCCCTTGCTTGAAGGAAGTTCTTACTGATATTCTTCCAACGGGTGTACGCTCCTTTTTTTATGAGAATGTTGTTTTTCCCGGCCCAGGCTGAATATTCTTATTTTTCTGCCGATTTTAAGCTGAAAATATTCTTGTATTATTCTTAAATTATAGCTTATGATATTTCTGTTTTAGAATTTATTGGGGTATCAATTACAAGTGTTTGGTATCTATTTATGTCTTTTGCGCTGAATACTGTACAATGTATTACATGTACTGTTCATCGAACTGTCATTAGCGTTGAACATTTTGCTATAGCTAGTGTGCAGGTTTTTCGCTTTGTTGACTAGTTCCGCTCTTCAGAGAAAGGAATAATTTTATACGGTTAAGTTAAAAATGAAATTTTATTGTATTTATAGATGTTTAAACACAAAATTATATCTATCCTTTTCAAAATCTGAGCCTCGGTTTTATTCTTAAAATATTCTTAAAATTTTGCAAATTTCAGCCTCGATGTTCTTATAAAATATATTCTTATATAAAAAAAAAAGTGTATGTAAAACACGAAATGACGAGATACCAAGTGTTAGCCAAAATAGTGCTCCTGTTAGCCTAAATATCACAGACTCGACAGCGGATATATAGCTCTCAATAATAGCTGTTATTGGAGTTGAGCCTGCTGTCAACATTCCTTTGTTTAGAGCGGCACAAAAACGAGGCCTAAGGGTCAATACAATACAGAATTGACCCTTTCGCCTCGTTTGCATGTCAAACCGCTGATAAGGGCTATTGTAAGGGTAGCATTTAAAAACACTCATATCCCACGTTGAATCTTCCCCGCAGTGCCATTGACTCTCTTACACTTCATCCTCTCTTGTCACAAAATTGTTTTCTACTCGGGGGAAATATTTATTCAAGCTGTAAACAACTGGGGTTGAATGCAAAATAATGCAGGATGATGAACTTTGTTGGTACACAACCATGCCACGAAAATAGAAGTTTTTACTTTCCTTAAAATCGATCTGTTTGCAGAGTGCTCAAGCAATGCACCGGTCCCATATGACGGTGATCGAGTGATTAGAGCTAGTGAAGCCTTCACGTGTTCATGGGTAATCACGGTACCAGAAAATTACACAGTCCGACTGACTATAACGCAGAAAAATGTCGGCTCCACTGGAAATCCAAACTGTGCTAATGACTACGTTCAAGTAGGTACCTAATTTTTACACTCCTGTAGGGGAAATTAAACGTTGTGGGCGCTGGTTGTCTGTGTAAATATTGAAGTTAACTCACATTTAGCAAACACAGTATGGCCGGCCACAGGACGCTACGCAGGCTTGCGCGCTCTGATAATTTATTGTGAAGTCTCCAGCGTTGCTCGGCAATATCATTGCTCCCAACATCCCACTAAGCTTCCACCACTTTGTTACTGTTAATTTCATTTTTTACTCTGAGGGAGCCCAATGTCTGTAAGCCCCATGGTTTCTTTTTGGGCCTACTCGACACTCTCATTTGCTTTTGTGTAACTGTCTTGTTTTAACGTTATTCTTATTTTGTGGTAAAAAATAAATAAATAAATAAATAAATAAATAAAAAGGTATTTTACCTTTAACCCTATCTGGCTTCGTAGCTGGTAGACCAAGTGATGTTTTTTAGTAACTCGTAGAACTTCAGCAGAATGCGAGATTTACGCTAAGCGTTTCTCAATACCAACACTGAACAAAGTAAACACGAAGATGCGGATTAGTCAGGTTACCGCATGATATTTTCAGTAATAATATGCAAACAAACGATCGATGGATGCATTTAATGTGATTCATTCTATGACTTGTTGGCACATTCATAGTTTTTGTTGTTGTTGTTGTTGATTATCTTGGTGAAGTTCTTATTCATACCGGGCTTTTTTTGAAGGGGACATTAAGGTTATGACAGTGAAACTTGGATAATTTGTGGCACGTCCACAACTTTTTTCTTTGAGTCCCTTTAAAATAAATTGATGATGTCACTTGACGACGCCATTATTTCCAAACAGAGGCCATCTTGAGCCGTCCACCATAAAATATTTCATTATTTTTAGAAAACATTAGATTACCACCAGAACTGGCTCAAGATGGTTTAAACCGATGAAAGTCAACTTACCTAAATACACATGAGTAAACCTTTCTAAACGAAAGTGATTTTTTCCGTTTAAAAAATAAGGCATTTAAAATACAGATCTTGCATGGCTTGTTATATGTCATTCTAAATTTGGGAAAATTCACTGAGTTTGGAGTTCATGGCTTCAATGGTTATCAAAATGTAGGCCTTTCGATGCCTGTAAATGTAAACAGAGGTTTTCATGGTATGATATTTTGCCCATAATTCGTCGATGCGATCTGAGAACTGTGAAAAACTTTCCGAGTTATTTCAGTTCAAAGCTTTACCCTAATGTAACATATTTGACATGCCACCAAGAATGTTTCCTTTTCACTAAACATTCGAATTCCTTGTTACTATTTACAGATCCGAGATGGAGCAAGCAGCTCAGGCAGTCTCTTAAAAACGTTTTGTAACTCGAATCCGGGCCCTTCCGTGTTTCTTTCAAGTGGCACACAGATGTGGGTGGAATACAACTCAACGCAATCAAGCAATTCGTTTGAAGCGTCTTTCAAGAAGCGCCTGGACCCATCTTGTAAGTCGTTTTTTCGCCTTAGAAATACTTTGCCCCTCCGTCCAAAGTCTGCATAGCAGATGTAAATGTGGAATTAAAAGGTAGAGGAGAAGATGGCCGCGATCTAACCTTTTACTCCGATCCTCCTTTCCTCCAAGTTACGCCCTCCGCACAGGCTAAATGCCTCAGAGTGGTATATATATGTAAGCTTAGTTTATCATTATTATTGCTATTGCTATTGCTATTGCTATTGCTATTGCTATTGCTATTGCTATTGCTATTGCTATTGCTATTATTACTACTATTATCAGTATCAGTATCAGTATCAGTATTAGCGTTATTATTAAGTCCGGTTTGGTTAATTCCCATTTAGATCTACCTTTTAAGGTTGTAGTACAAACTAATACCATTGAGGAGACAAACATAAATCAATTATTGAGAAAATGGTCTATCTTTTTGATTGTAATTTATTTCTCTATTGTTCTTTTAACTTTGCAACGCAGTTTGCCCCAATAATGTCATTTCCACTGGAACGCCAGGATCGCTGTCAAGTCCTTTTCACCCCTCCGACTATCCAAACGATATGGAATGCTCATGGAATATCACCGGTCCAGCGGGAAGCCGACTTGTTCTTGTATTTTACCGGATATGCCTTGGTGTCTGCACGACTGGCATGTCATGTGATTGTGATAGCATAACTGTAAGTGAGGTGTTCAACCCAAGGCAACTCTGTTCGGGATCTGCTGTGATCCCGTTCATATCACGGGAAAACAAAATGTCCCTGTCTATGGTATCAGATGAACTGTACTCTTCAAAGGGATTCGTAGCTGAATACCAAAGTGTATTCCTTGATGGCGGTTAGTACAATCAAGAGGTGGTACAATACTTTATTAAATGGCTAGCTCCGTGAGCGGACAAGATGGACCGAGTCCTGTGCTGTGATTAATAGTAATGACAATGGCAATGACAATTGTAACAGATATGTCCAGGATTAAACGCTAATGAGATTCAAACTCCTTATGATAAGCATCATAAAGTTTCCTCATTGGTAAAAAGTCACCAAAACACACACAATTCTGTCAAATATGAAGTTATATGAAAATGTCAAATAGCCCTGCCAAATATGAAGTACCTGTTAAACAATAATTGCGTTCAATCCTGGACATTAGTGAATTGTAATGGTAATGGTAACGATAACGATAACGATAATAACAATAACAGTTTTATTTGCGTGTCAATGTGATTGGCTACCCGAGCGGCTACCTTGCCCACTCAGAATTATCCGCTGTGTCCAGCACGAAAATAGCGTTCTTCTGCGATATAATAAAGGCTTAATTGACCAAAGGGGCTAAGTTTCTAAAAGAACTGTGGTGCTGTGTCGGTGCGGAGTAGTAGATAACTTGGTTTATCAACTGGGTTGATATTGTGAATCGGCCACCGTAAAGAGATTCGAACGCTAGTACAATCTTCCTTACGGTGGCCAATTTACAATATCAGCCCAGTTGATAAAGGTCCGGTAATACGGGCAACATTTTTCTTCAACTTGTCTCGCAACATGGTTGCATTGCAAGTTGAAACACGTTGTTGCCCGTAATACCACGTTTGTGACCAACTAGTCTCGTAACAAAATACAGTGTTGCAAGTTGAGGCAACAAATTACCTTTTTTGACCAAACTTTGTTGGTCAGTAACCCATAAATCTGTTTCATACCAAGATTTTGTTGGCATGTTAGAAGAAACATTCATCTATATATACCAAAAGGACACATTTTCTAAGAACAAATTTGTAGTTTGTTAATATGTACATCTGTTATTGGCTTCCTTTTCTTGAAATCATAAGGCTATCTACTTTTTGACAATTCTGAACGAAAAACCAAGCACGTGTTAAATCTAATACAATCAGATTAAGAAATAGCTCTATCCGCTGCGTGTTCCATCCATCCTTTCATTGATTGCTTCATACCTGTACTGAATATAATTATCTCTTCAATAGCATGTTCCCAAATGAAACAACTGACGAACATGAGTGGATGGTTTTCTACTCCAAATTTCCCTTCAAACTATCCAGGCAATACAGAGTGCAGCTGGAATATTTCCATTCCCGCTGGATACAAGATTTACCTTACATTCCTGGAATTTGAGCTCGAAGAATGTGGAAGCAGTTGTACATGTGACTATGTTGAAGTAAGTCCCTTTATGACATTAAAAAAACTGTTTCTGGAGATTTTCTTTGAAACTCAGGGACTGGATATTTAGATAAGCAGTGGGTCAGTCACAATATAGATAGAGCTCAGTATTTCCGTTAAAAAAACTTCGCTGCTGCTCGACTATAGTTTGTATCTCTGTGGGCTAGCGCGCAAGATGTTCAACTGAGAACCACAGAAGCGTTATTTCTTCGTCACCAGGGAATCGCTGAGATATGGGGCAGTAGCCTTTCGTGAGAGTAGCTTCATGCTAGCTTTTACCGTAAGATCTCGGATAGCTTTTAGCACCGTCGCGCAGGCCTCATCAGTTTGAACGGTTTAGGTTTGCAAAGAGTTAAAGCTGTGTACTTCAAATTAAGCAACGTTTCCTCATGTTTATCTGGGAACGATTTTGGTATGACATGCCCAGGGCTTGTCATTGTTCAAGAAAATTGATTTTCCCATAGAAACCATGAGCTAGATGAATATACATTTTTAAATACTTCTGTTCCATCTGTAAAGGTCTCTTACGGCAGAGATTCCTCAAACAAGAGATGTGGTACCGTACCCTCTGGTGGATGGGAAGTGAAGGATTTCTCTGGAGACAGTATTATGGTGAAGTTCAAATCAGACGCTCAGTCAAACAAAAAAGGATTTGAAGCGGTATACACTTTTGTATCCTTAGATGGATGTAAGTATTAGCTGATCTATACATCCTCTTTGTCAATTACACATCATACATACCAAGCCTAATATCCCCAAAAAAAACGATGAACTCTGATATGGTACGACATGCTACATAATTCTCAATTACTTAGCGCCTTTATCTAATCCTCTAAAAAATCACTGGTTATAGAGCTCTTTACTGATCCCTATCAAGGGCGGATCCAGGATTTTGAAATGGGGGGGTGAATTTTTGTAATAATGTCAGAGAAATCAAATTTTATTTCAATATTTGAGGGATAAGAAAAAAAGAAAGAAAGAAGGGGCCTCAGAAAAAGGGGGGTGAAAATTCACCCATTTCACCTCCCCTGGATCCGCGCCTGCCCATGTTAGACCATTTTACTCTCTATACACTGTCGTATGTGTGCATAGAGTTGGAAAACTGGCTCGTCTCAACTTTCGTCAGCAAACCGAAAACGAGTGGCTCCGAAGCAATATTTAGCAATGGACAATTAAGTTATTGCAAAGATCGTGATAATTGATAAATCAGTTATCCTTCGTTCTTAGCTCCTGCGCGTTTCCGTACCAACCTTGACATTTAATATCCTTTGCCTTCTTGACTATATAATACAGGAATGCATAAAATAAAGTAGACAATTATTGCTTTTTTATTCGCTTTGAATTGATATTCCCATCTTCCAATCTTTCAGGGGACTCCATCCCTCCTGGTCATTGTCCATGGACAGAATCTGCTACATCAGAGTCAAGAACTCCTGAAGAAGAATTAACTACTGAGAGTATACAAACAGGTAAGATATCTCGCATGATCCTATTTCTCGGATTTGACTGACCAAATGAAAGACTTGCCTTGAAGTCGATCATTGCAGCATAACCAAGAGATTATCAAGGTAAGAGAGTGAATTCCCCATATAGCTCCTCTAACTAAGGTAATACCCCTTCTGTTTTTTTAGACATTGTACCCATTTCTTCCGCGGATATTACTCGCGCGTTGCGTGGATGTTTTCGTGAAGGATTTGTTCACATGTATGTCGTTTCGTTTCGTTTAAAAGCAAATGAAAACCTCCAACGCTATGGGGATATCTCAGTCTTTGATATTTTGATTACAAAACAAGGGAGCTTCGGCTCTCGGTATGTTTTAATACATTTCGAAGCTTTAATAGGCGTTTTAAATAAGGAGAAGGATTGCCCCCTGTACAAACACTAAACAACTGAATGAACGGCCGAGAAAAGTTTGGACAAGTGAGAAAACGACAAACAAACGCCCCAACGCAAGCTAGGCAGCTGAACAAACAGATGGTCAAATGTGCAGGCAGGCGCTCGCTGCCCAAGTTTTCAAAAGCAGTTTGAACCTCAACGGCAACAACGTCGATTAAAACACGATTTAATATTCAACCCACGAATCTCGCGAGAATTTGGATTCATTCAGTTTGTCTATACTGTCCAGAAATGTTTCAAACACAATATGTTTAGACAGCGCCACTTTCAAAAAGAAATTTTAAGAATTATCCCCGTACAGGTCACGTTCTTTCGAATATGCAGAACGTTACTTTTTCACGTTGTTGTTTTGTAACCTTTTGTAAATAATGACAAAAAATAAACAAAGAATTACAACGCACGCTCACACAGCCATTGTAAGGGGTATCGAATGATCCATCCAATATGAAAGTGCTGGCAAAATTTGGCCTTTGCTCGAAATGCTCGCAAAAATTCGATGAGTGCTTGTTTTTTCGTGATCGCAATTTGTTTGCAACTGATGGCATGCTCGGATTTTTTTTTAAAATTCCCTGCCGTGTAGCGTAAGCATAATTTGCATCTTAAGGACGGTGCCTACTTTTGTTAGTGCGCACACGCTCTGCGCATCACGCAAGCCATGGTTTAAGCGCGCGCGCGCTGGGGTTGACATTGACGCAATCAACTACGCCACCAAGCACACGACTAAAATTAAAGCAAAATTTTTCTACGGTGACCAAATCGATTTTATTGAACCTGTACTTAAACCAGGGAGACCAGAATAGCAGCATATCGCTAGCCACTAACTGTTAACGTCTTCCGGCTGAAAATCTAGCTGTTATCTTTCGAAAATTACACTGAAATCCAACTGCAAACATGTACCTGCAGATGGCGTAGTGCGCGCGCAGACACGCAAATGTCGTACTTACTGGGGAGGTGACAGGACAAAATGTAACGGGCACCGTAAAAGTTTTCAAAAAAGATCAATAACTTTAAAAAACGTGTGGTTACCCCTGAATTTTTTGATGCGAAATGGAAGCGGCAAGCCTATTCAACATGTGATTAGTTTCTGGTCGTGAGCAAAAGGTATTAAGACTGTATTTTAGCTGAACCAGAGGAAGGCTGTCAGAGACGTCAAAAGCGATTTTGCAACGATTTTGTTACTAAAAACGTAACAAAAATGATTTAAATGTTACCATTTGCCATGTAGTTTAAAGATCTTTTTAAATGCGTTTGCCTTTCTGTATGTAAAGGCGAATTCTAAGGAAATCTGTGAACAAATATCGTTTCCCGCTTTTTTCAGAAAAATGCTGATGTCAGCATTTTTGTTGAGATTCAAGGCTAATTATCTCGAAAAAATGCGTGGCTACCCCTATTTTTCTTTGTGGATTCCAATAGCCCTTGCAAATATCTACCTTTTCCGCGTGGTCCTAACTTGGCGCAAAAACCTTTGTATTTAGTAGGCACCGTCCTTAAGGAGGCTCGAAAGGGTTTTTCGTTGCTATAGTGTTTGTGAAACGATGAAAGATTACAAAGAAGGATGTTTAATGGTGTGGGCAAACTATATGTCTCCTTGCAACTCTATTGTTGGGCTATACTTTAAGGGTACTTGTGACGTCATATCAGTTGCCATGGCAACGCACAAGGTCCACAAAAGCGTCCTCTAAATTTCAGTTTTTGTAAATTATCTGAGAAACTAATTCGGTGACCTACCATTTTTATTTCTTTGTTGGAAAGTTTCCTAAATTCTTCAACTTTTCAGACAGTAAGGAAAAAATTTATCTAGTAGAATTAAATATATTTAAAGAAAACGCGTTTTATGGCTTACAGAAAATTCCACTAGATAATTTTCCCCGAAACTTTTATATCTGAAGTGCCATCGTGAATGGTGCGTGCATGCAAAAAATCAAGATAGGTCACCGAGCAAACTTTCGAGCTAAAAACAAATGTTTTCCGCAGACTTTATTTCCGGTTCGCGCGATTTTACGCAGCATTAACTTCCGGTGTACTGATTTTAATACTGATTCAGCTGACGCGTGCATCTTAGTTATGGCGTGTGTAGATTGCACGCGCGCGCGCACCTAAAACCCTTTCGAGCCTCCTTAAGGACGGTGCCTACTTTTGTTAGTGCGC
>JAHPZR010020152.1:0-38767 GCA_019787425.1 Platygyra sinensis
CACTCTAGCACTAAACTCGTACCTAGGTCAAAAGTAGCCTGTGGATCCGCTCGCTATCGCCTCGTGATCCACAGCTACTTTAACAATGTTATGGACGAAATTCATGATCAATAACAGGACAGACGCATAAAAAACTGACGTCAATTTGGTAAATCGTGAGCCACGAAAGATTCCCGCCAAATAATTCCAAAAACGGGCATGCTACAGAGCAAAACAACAATAAAAGCAAGTGACACACTCGAACATCAACCTACGGCTGGCCACTATCTTACAGCTATCCATGGCTGCCACTGCCCGGATGATATGGCTGTGCGGTAAGGGACTGACCAGACGGCTGGGTTGGTGTTCGAGTGTGTCATTTGCTTTTTATTGTTATAATGCAGAGTGCTTCCCTGACAGGTCAGAAACCAGTGGAATTCCCGAGGAAAATGAAAGTCATTTCAGACATTTTCCGATAAAGGTGACGGAAAGTTTTCCTTTTTTTTTAAAAAAAAAAGAAATAATAATAATTACTCAGATATTTTAGGACGGACATCTTTCCCATCTTGCTTTTGAATTACCATGCAGATTCTGGTAGCTGCAAGCGAGGTAAACTTTTGGGCTCCTCCTGATGGTGATTTTTTTTTTCAGCGCATTAAATTGTATTGACTTTTCACTGGATGAAGTTTCGCGTTATAGCGAAATGGAGGGCGGTCAGTGAAATACATAAAGGATTTAATTCCAGTGAGATTGTAAGGATTCAAGCAAACGTTCAATTAAACTAATGTGTATATATGGTTATAAACCAACTTCAGCCTATTCATGTATTGCCGAGGAGATGGGTTTTATCCCCAAACTATTAAATTGCTCGAAGTAAGCGGTCGTCCTGGCCTTAATTCGATTTTACCGGGGGACCGAACCATTTAAAAACAGGCAACGAGAGTCACAACAACCGACAACTGGCAGGCAAAAGGAACAATTATATGAATCTTTCGTGGCGGTGCTTGATTAATGCCCGGGATTAAGGCGGGCGTACACCCGAAAGCCGTATTTTGATTGGGTTTTATGTTTTTAATGCAAATATCTCGGTTACGTTTCAAGCAATCAAGAATCTCTATGCTCATTTCACATATCTCTGTTTTGGGTCGTTTTGCAAATTTTTTGGTGTTTTTTGGTTTATTTGGAGATAAATAGTTTTTCTCAAAGGATTAGTAAAATTTGTGGAAATGGGAAATTTGGAAGATTTGGTGTTGTTTTAGAATTACAGTTTGAAGTTAAAAAAAGGTAGATACACCCCAAACAGTTGCCCAACAACCTGGGGTGCCATTGTGCGGTCGGGCAACTGTCTGGTGGTGTTCCAAAACCCTTTTTGTCCCTTTCAACCTCTCTTTAAACTTACCAAAATTTCACTGAAATTCGGGTGTACCCCCGCCTTAATGAGCAGCACTCTCGAAAAAGTGTGTTCACTGTCACCAAGAGACTATGAGGGTGCTGTCACGAAATAAAAAATAAATTCAAAAAACCATTCAGTAGAGAAAGTCAAGAAATTGTAATATTACAGACGAAAAATAAGGAGGGCAACTCTCCAAGTTCAAGGTATGTGCGTTGTCCCAAAGTTGAGATATTCGTCGAAATGTTTCGCGCAAAATTATAGAGCCCAATGATGGAGCCGCCATGTTGAAGAAACCTCCTTGGTCCTCTAATATGGCGGCCGGTAAACAGTGTAAACAACTGGAACTTACATTGGCTATCTAGTTGGCTGATTTCCTGAACTGAGCCAAAAAACATTTACACAAGCAATTTTTCTAAAATGGCTAAAAATCTCGATATATTTTTCGACAAACGCGATCTTCATGCTTCATGCTTCATGCTTCATGTCACGCATCGCCATAACTCCGAAATTCAAAATGCGCTGGTTTCCAAACGAAGGACGCTACTGAGCTGGAAAGTAGCCTGTTCCAGGCTCTCGGTCAGTGAGGACGATCGAAAAAGGGAGCGAGCGACAAGCGGGATCAGCGACCTCCTTTTTCCCTACCAGACCCCACTCGCCGGCCGCCCGCTTTTTTAATCCTCCACTGACAGAGAGCCTGGAACAGGCTAGCTGGAAAGTTGTAAGCAAATATAAATTTATTAGTACTTCTTATGCCTGATGAGGATAAAACCTTAAGTGGCTCTTTACTTTTGGATGTCAGAATTTGATGACGTCACGTGCACACGCTCCAAATCATCTTTATAGTTACCTAATGAAATTCGCCTTACTTTGAACGTTTTTCGGATATTAGTCAATGCTACATAATCAACAATTTGATAATAAGAAATGGCACACACTGCAGTTACAAACATAATAATAGACACAATAAAACGCATGTTGGAAAACAATGTTTGTAACTGCAGTTTGTGTGCTATTTCTTATTAATTAAGCTACGATGGTCAAAGAAGTAGAATTTTATAAGCCTTTCAATGCCTCACAATTTCCGATCTTTCACTTGCTAATATATAGATTTAGGCCAGCCTAAAAGCGTAGCTCCCTGGCCGGGTTGTTCAGTGCCCGATTAAGCTAACCCAGAAAAAGGTAGAATTTTGATTTGAGTTTTGTAACTTTGCGGTGATGTTTTCTGTTTATTGTTCGGCTTTCTGTTGTGAGTTTCATAGTCGCAAAAAACATTTGTATAGAGGAAAAAGCTATAATTTGAATAAATTTTAATCCTGGACTTGCATTAACCGGCTTCCAAACAATCCTGCCCTGTTTTGTACAAGTTAATCTGACTTAAGCCCGCGATCAAATCAAAAACCAGTATTTGGTCAGCGGTCGACTTCGAAAAAACACGTGATCTCGATGAGTTGTATGCTTGAGTCCGCGATATGGTCACGTGATACTGGTCAGCGGATACGTTGTTTTGACAGATGCCAATTGATCATAACATGGATGTTCAATATCAAAGTAGTACACGGAGTTAGTACACGGTATCATAAAAATTCTTTTTCTTTGGCCATCGTAGCTTAATGAGAAATAGGGGTGGAAGTGTTATTTTAGTCCGACATAATTTGACCATTATACCTCCAGCCGAGCATAATTTTTAGCACAATACCCTGGTTTCACGGGTGATGCCTGAAAGCAGAATACTGGGTGTTACTAAACAGAGGAACAAAGTAACGAGAAACCGATTAACGGGAAAAATTCCAAAGGGTCAAAAATTTCAAAATCTTTTAAAAATGGGTAATATCGTTTGAAACAGTAAACAATTAAAAGCACGTTTGCCAAGGAATTTAGCTGTTTTTGATTCGTGTAACGCTGTGGTTATATGCCCGCACCCGGCCAAGGTTTACCACGGGGGGCTCACTGGGGGTACCCCCCGGGAGCATATGGGCATTCTCGGGCGCCTGTTTTGACGTCGCTTAAGGTGGCTCAAAACAGTTTCTAGCACTTTCCAAGACGTAGATTTTGATGGGTCATTTTTACCACTCTTTATCAGTTGATGCTACAATCATGGTATCAAAAAACTGCTCAATCATTGGTGAAGACGTTGATTTTATTTTGGTGACACAATAGGTTACCATAGCAACACTATGGCCTGCAAAAAAACATCCTTAATTTTAGCTTTACGCGCTTATATTTCAAAAACGGCATGATGAAATTTTTTCTTATTACAGAATTTTAATAAGCAGGATGAAATGCAACTTTTGCAAAGTTTGAAAAACTTCTGTACATGGGGTTCAGAAAAAGGTGGCTCTGAACCCTGATAACCTGTAGTTTCATTTTTCGTGACAGTGTACAAAAATGTTTGGTCATTAATTATTACCAAAGCCGACAGACCGGCATAAGATTATATATATATTCAGAGCCCATATTCACCTGGAAAACTTTTGATCAATTGTATAAACGTTTATACAACATTTTACACTTCGTTGTAGGACGGATTTACAATACATCTTAACCTGCCCCCTCATTTCAGATTGCTCGTTTCTGGTTATCTTCTGATGCGAGGCAAGGAATATAAAAGGAAGATGATAAAGTTCCCGCTCCAGTCATTGGATCTCCTTTTGAAACCAGGAAGTAGTGACAAGCCCTGCAAATGCTGTAACTGGATAAACAAGCTCCAAATTGGCTCAAACAAAGCGTTTGAAACATTTTTTCGACGTTTCTCGATTCCTAGAAATAAGTTACGTCTCAACTAGTCATGGTTACAAATTGTTTATCCCATTCCCATTTTTGACATTATTTTCTCATTTCCAGTGATCAAATCCCAGTCTCAGTGACTTGGATGTTGAATGTAAGTAAGGGTGCGTTCGTTTGGGATCAATCCGGAATAAGAATAATTGGAATAATGCGAGTAAGCGTTTGTTTGGGAGCTATTCTCATTCCGGAATACATGGATTTCCATTCCGGAATATATTCTTATTCCGGAATATCCCAAACGAACGCGCCCTAAATATCTTCGTGAAAAACAACAACATTGAATATGAATGAATACAACCCTGGTGAATTTTGCACCATTTTGCCAACCACACCATATCTACATCTCTTCACATATCTAAAGAATTCGGAAAAGGAATTAAGTGGTAAGAGCAAACACGTGCTGTGGCAACGCGTGCTTCGGGGAGCAAGTGGGCTCAAAGTATGGAGCTTGAAATAGGGAACGAGTCACTTTACAATTTATGTTCGTTGGCTCTTAGACTGGCGTTACATATCTACACAGTGCTGATGAGTCCCAACAAGGACGAAACAGCTGTCCACTGTTGCGATCCTGCTTTATCGGTTCTTGTCATGTTTGGTGACTCAAAACGTTCTTCATGTAGTATCAACCTCGTAGTTTGTTGTTTCTCTCAGCTGGCCCGGTTTGATCGGCAAATGTCTGAAGTATCGTTCCATTTTTTATTTTCCTTGGGTATTCCCACTGGTCTCCTAATCCAAGATCGTGGTGTGCTAGCCGTGATTGAGGCGAAGCCGAATGAAACCTGGTAGTTGTGGTGCGCAATCAGTTTGATCTTCAAGTTTGTTTTGAAAAGAAATCAGTTTCTTTGCCGGCCGCGAATGCACTTTGGAAAACCTCAGGGTGGAAAATCTTCACTACACTGTTCTTACGCTTCATGCATTTATTAACGAGTTGAAAAGAACGAATCAAAGGGGAATATTATCGCAAGTATTTGGGCTGAAGATGGTTCAATTTAAGTACAGTCTTGAGTCTTAAGTGCTGTATCACCAGTTTATTATCATTTAAACTTGAGTGCTGTGGCATACAACAAAACAAAACAACAACAAACACATAGGCAAGGTTAAATATTTTAAAAGTTAAATAATTTCATTGGCCACAGTAGAAGGTTAATGGTAACACTTCTGAAGTGAGATAACTTTATAATCATTCAGGCGCGGATCCAGGGGAGGTGAAATGGGTGAATTTTCACCCCCCCCCCCCCCCCCCTATTTCTGAGCTCTCTTCTTTCTTTTTTTTTTCTTATTCCTCAAATATTGAAATAGTATTTGATTTCTCTGACATTATTACAAAAATTCACCCCCATTTCAAAATGCTGGATCCGCCCTTGTCATTACTATGTTGGCCCATTTCATGTCAAGAGAAAATTAGGGAAAGAAAGGAAATTCCCCGCAATCCCACTATCGCCTTGTCCTCAGGTGAACGTTTCAGATATGGCACCCTACTATCCCGGATGTTAACACGCGCGTTGCGTAGATCGGTTTTCTTTGAGGATGAAAATGCAAAGGGGACACAGGGTAAGAGGACAGACATCTCTATTCCCAGACTACCTCTTACCAAAAGAAAAGAAATGAAGCCTGGAACTAACAATTACAAATCATATAGAATTTTCCTGTTGAAAAATAATCATTAACTGAATAGACTATCGGCTCAACAGTCAACAGCTTACTACTGGCAGGCAGAGACGCGCTTCCCACTGCAGTTGTCCCTTCTCAGGGGATGGTGTAGTGGCTGTCTCTTTCTGAAAGGCAACACGTTTATTTCTCTAGACAACCATGAACGCAAAAAACGAAGCACAAGCACTATTAGTATATATTTAAACAGTGGATAGCGTTGAAGGCGCGCTCTGTTTGGCTCGTCAAACTCTGAATATCCTTTGCTATTTACGTCTGAGCAACTCGGGGAAAAAATGGCGTCCCGCTTTGCATCCGTGACAAGTGAAGACATCAACCAAATTTATTTCTTGTGGTGTATATCACCTCACTGTCTTAGTATATACTAAAACTATTCACCTCAGTCTCGGTGGCTAGCGATGGATGGTTGTTAACTTCCTAACATACAAAAGCATCGCGGAAACATGAAAACAGTTGGACATAAACGATTTGCTGAAAGGCAACAGTATGTTCTTCAATCTGACATTAAAAAAAAGTGACCAACAGAAAAATACGAGATGCACTAATAATGAACATTATTATTCATTCAAAATGTTTCCCCGTTTCTGATTGGTTAAAAACACACGCATAATTCACCATAACCAGCTGCTGTTGACCAAATATTGAATGACGTCAAAATGACGTTAAAAGTGCAGCCCGCTACAGCAACCTCGTCCCCGGGGCCTTCTCCTCGACGATTTGAAAATCGTCGAGGAGAAGGCCCTGGGAACGAGGTTGCCCGCTGCAGATTATTGAACCTTTTACCAAGAAAACCTGGGGCCAAGGTTGTGTTATTTTTGTTGAGCGGAAAAAGCAAAGAGTAAAATGGTGAAACTCCTTTAAGAACGGGAAAATATTTTGAATGGATAACAAAGCAATTATTGAATTCGGCTTTCGTAGGAAATAAAGAATTCTGCAGATCTCGGAGGTTGCTATCCACCTCGGCCATTCGGCCTCTGTGGATAACACCCTCCTTGATCTGCAGAATTCTTCGTATCATACTCAGCCTCATTCAATAATTGCTAAATATGACAAGAATCAACTTAGTTCACAGAAACAGCATCATTATCATCAACAACTGAGTGCTTACTGTTGGAGGAGTGAATGGTCTGGACACTGCTTTTGTTTTATTCTGGAAAATAACACTGTTCATTCACAACAATAGGTACAGTGGCTCAAAATAATACAACGAAAGTCAACAATGCATCAAATGAATCAAAAGTTGTAGAGTTGGACTGTTCAATCACGTAAAATAAAATCTTATACTGCGTGATCGACCGAACAATAAACAGAACACAAATCTGAAGACGAATAAGAAAAGCGAGATTTTCAGGTAACAGCAATCCCTACCCAGTTCTGTTCACTTTCACTCACATCTGGTAAAAAGAATTTATGGAATGTCAGGAATTTGGCACAACACTTCGAATATGTTTGGCAAATTCAATAATTTTCAGTACTCTTGTGAAGTATAGAAGGTACTCCGTCCCTGAAACCCGCCGCCTAATTGTCGTGGTAAACCCTGTTTGCATTTAAGGAACACAATCAAAATGGGTCAAGCGCTCCTACCAATATTCCTTTACCAAAATTTGATTTTATTCTTCACTTTAATTATAATACCATTGTCAGGTTATAATCGAAATACACGCCATTCAAGAATTGGTGCTAACCAATGGAATGAGATAGTATAATACTAAGTGTTCTCGAAGATTACCTTCCCGAGGTACACAAGATTATTTCTAAAGGAAAACATCAGTTATAAATAAAAAAAAATAACTAAGGAAAAGAATAATACATGTACTTATATTATCCAATTTATCTGAAGAACCCTCACTTTTTTCCATTCTTTTCCCATCTTTCTGTTTTATTTATTTCTTCCAAATTTTGTACTTTTCTTAATAAAACAGGTTGGTAATTAGACCTTGATAGACTTGCCCGCTTGAACTGGCATTAGCTATACGCGGGCCAGTCTAACTAAACTGTTGTTATCGTTAATAAATCTTATTTCAAGAATGGGATATTACAGGGAAGAATGAAATTCATTTTCCATTGAGTTCACAACTGTTACTGATAAGACCACTTGACCCGGCTTGATCATACAATTTATAACCACTTTCAAAACGAAGACTGTATAATACGCAATGTTGACTGAAGTCTTCATATAACACGAAAATATTTTATAACCGGAGGTGAATATTTAAAATATATATATATTGGACATTTGGCGCAAAAAAGCGGGTCTGTCATGAAGACATTTTTGACAACCAATCGAAGAAGTGATAAAAGTGGATTTTACCAGATGATCCCTCTCAAAAGAGTGAAAAGATCTGGGTAGAGAATCTCAGTTTCCAAGGATTTGAAACTTCAGACCCAACGTATAGCTTACTGTTTGAGTGCGCAATTTTCTTGCAGGTTTTCTGCTTCTGAAAAATAACATTGTCATCCATGGCATCCAAAAGAACAAAGAATGCAATCAAATACATCCAATAAAAACAAGAAACACTGAAAAGCGTTTACAATGAATACATCAAATAAAAGTATCAATGTTATGTAACTCATTGAATAGGAAATAAGCAAAACTTTCCAAAAACCTAGCATATGCAATAAAAACACTGCATGGAATGGAGGCTTACTGTTGGAGAATGCAATTTTCTTGTAGACGTTTTTCTACCTCTGAAAAGCAACATTGTTATCCGTCCAAAACAACAATGAATGGTACAACAATGCAAAACAGAACTGAGCAACTTTTATATGAAATAAGTCAGATGCACAACAACAAAACGACGTTATTCATTGAATAAAAAGTAAAAATATAATTGAGTAAATTCAGTAATAAAGAAAAGGCGACGTCAACACTGAAAGACGTTTATAATGAACAAACTAGAATGATGGACAGTATCAACGTTATGTATTAAATCCATTGAACAAGAAATGAAAACGGCATGGGAAACAGGCAAGCTTACTGTTGGAGAATGGAAATATCTTGCAGATGTTTTCTGCCTCTGAAAAGCAACATTGTTATCCCTCCAAAACAACAATGAATGCAATGACATAAAACAATGCGGAACAATATTGATCAACTTTTATCTTAAATAAATCAAATGCACAACATCAAAACTGAGTAAAAAGGTATTTCACAAAATTCAGTTAAGAAGGAAACAAGAGCTCAGCTTCCTGGTGAAGAATGCACAATTTTTGCTCATGTATTCGTTTGGTTCTGAAAAACAATACTCTTACTTATTCAACAACATTCAACATTGAATACAACAAAATAGTTTCTAATAACAATATCGTTTGTTTCACGCAACAATAACTTGACATAACGCATAAATTGTATACAAGATTAACATAATTTTCATAAGCATAGTTACTTGGAGCTTCAACCAAAAACAGGTGGGAGTTGTAAAATCAAAACAGTGAGAACATTTCATACCCAGGCGGTGCCACTCTGATACACTTGTAAGAAAATGATAACCAAAACAGTGAGATTTCATACCCAACAGTTTCTGGTACTTTAGATTAAATAACACAAAAATTCATTTGGAAAACGATGCACTATGCGCTTAACATTTGAGGTTGGTTTCCACTCACGCAGAAGTACAACATAGGCAGATGCAGCAAAGTGTTGAAAATTTGCACCTTTTGTTTGGAAAATGTCCTAAAAGAAGGTGCAACTTAACAGCACCTAGGCTTTTGCTTATGCGCTAGCGTGAAAACCAGCTTTGATATCTTAAACTATGTGGCTACACAGGATTGAGTTTTTAATGATTATCAAGGGAGGTTGGTTAGCTGGTTTTGGGGTTGTTGTAAAAGACGAGAGTATCTTAAATCACTTGCCCGCCGTTTGGACGGACTAGAAAAACTACGGATTAGCCTAGAAAAAAGATGTCTCTATTATCAAAACGAAAAATAGGGGGGCATTACAAATGATCATGGAAAAAAAAAACAAGGGGGGTAATGTTTGAACACAATTTTTACAATCAATTCATCCCTACACCAGCGCAAGCAGAGCAAAATTGTAACATAATGACATTTCAAGGAGATTTACTCTAAGATCTTTCAGCTCCTGTAAAAATTCAAATCAAACAATACACTACAAACAAACAATTCAACATCACATTATTACAAAGGAGTGTTTGTTAGCATCAAAACGCTTCTTTGTTGAGGGTACAATAAAAAAAGATGCACAAGAACTTCAAATGTATAACAAGCATTCGTTAGGTAAACTATTTATTCTGTTAACATGTTTAATATTTGAATGGCGAACTAGAAGGCTTCGACACGTTTATAAAGTTACTACTACAACTATGGCTTTTAAAGATTTAAGTATCAGACTATGAGATAAATGACGCAATATTTCCAACTGCTCCCGTTACAATCATTGCAATGATTACACCACTAAAGCCCTGTACCCGGGACAACTCCATAATGGCTTTATCCTCCAATGAGAGCCTGCAGGTGTCTGCAAGTGAAGTCATTTGATGCAAAATAACAAATGCACACAACAAATGAAATGTGTTCTTTAATGTTACGCCCAGTGGTTTTACTCTACGTCCAATCCTGTGACTTGATATATGATGTTTACAAAATACTAGCATAAATATCATAGAAATGCGGCACTACAGTCTATAAGCAAATTAAAAATGCAAATATAATACATGATATAATTTTCGGATCAAAGACCTCTAACAAAATCATTATATAATGTGTAGAACACCAAAATCCTTGTTATAAAAGAGATCTTCGTAAAAACAGCGTTCCCGTCACACTTCTTCATCTTCCTAAAAGGCAATTCACGAGAGCAACAGTCCTTTTAGCAAAATCAGTAATACTTACAGTATTATTATCAGTAATATTAACATTCGATAATACTTGTGATGTAGTACAAAAATAGAAAAAAAAAATGGACCATCAATGGCCACAATTATTATGGCCAAATTAACAGACATAAATTTACAGCAAGAATTGATACAGTTGAGTAAAGAAATACGAAACAATAAGTCCTTACACTTATAGCATAAGAAGATTCTCAAACCAGTCGAAACTTCTCAGGATGTAGAATGTTTGATAATAGACCCTCCTCCAAAATGGCGGCCGAAAATTCAAATAAGTTAAAATTAAAAACATATACTAGCAATAGAAAGAACACCTTTACTTAAGTAACCCTGCAAAGTTTCAGCATTTCAGGTATAATATCAGCTGAGAAAAGGTAAGTTGAAAACTGAAAATTTACAGACGTTTGTATGACTGGGGGTAATATGCATACCCCCAGTCATACAAACGTCTAAATTTCTCAATTTTCAACTTACATTTTCTCAGCTGATTTACACCTGAAATGCTGAAACTTTACAGAGTTACTGGAGTAAAGGTGTCTTTTCTAGTGCTGGTACACGTTTTTTAATTTTAGCTAATTTTAACTTATTTGAATTTTCAGCCGCCATTTTGGAGAAGAGTCTATATAATGTGCACTGTGTTACAAGCTGACCTTAATGCGACTCTGAGTTTTCTCTTCTCCTTCTTGTTACGTTTTAAGTGGTTAACTACTAACTCTAATCTCATAATCATCATTAGTAAATGACAACAATGATGAAGCAATGATATTATTTGCACCTGAACATTAAAAATCATAAATAACCATAAAATACCATAGGTGAACAATATAAAGGAAAAGAGCATTTTTTTGGAACCCACATAAATACATTTAGGTTAACCAAAACTGCAAAAAACTAACAATATTCACTCCAGGATAAACATATTTAAGTGTTACTTCTGAAAGTTTACTTTAAGAATGAAGAGTTGCGAGCTTTTGTTCACTTCCCCCAATCCACCATCTCCTTCCCAATACCACTAAAAATTTCACAGCACCCCTCAGTCAATAAAATACATACCTTAACAGTTCTACTGCTGTTGTCCCTGCTGTCCCCCTGGGGGTCCTCCTGGCTGTCCCCCTGGGGGTCCCTGTGGCTGCGGCTGTGGTTGTTGGGCTGGTACCCCAGGTTGTTGTGGTTGACCAGGTTGCTGATAAGGATAGTAATAACCCTGCTGTCTGTAGTATTCTGCCCAGGCTTGGGTGTAGTCTGGTTGGCCCCCCTGACCTGCAGGTTGATCAGTAACAGTTAATGTCTAGGTTTGTAAATAACCTTGTAAGCCAGTATTTCTTCACTTATACAGTTTTACTAGCAAACTGGAAATATTCTAGCATTTGCTTTGTCGTATTCAGTATTGAATATAGCAGTAGTATTCAGTATTGTTGAATAAGTAAGAGTGTTGTGTTGTTTGCATTTCTCACATCAAAGTTAGCACGTGCATTCATCAGCACCTCTACTTTTGCACAATTTTCTAGCAGAAGAGTCACAAGCACATAAGACATTCACAAAGTAGTGTAACATAAGTTGTAACGAAAGGCTCGAGGCTACTGCTGTCAACCCTGTCCCACGATCAAAAAGTAGTATTTTCTAGTTGCCCTATCTATCGTTCATTCAGCCCTCTGGTGGTGACCTCAGGACTGGGTTATTTTACTATGTGCTCTTATCTCTTTGCACCAGGGTAAAAAGATTGTTTTAGTCAGCATACCTGGTGCTGGTTGTCCAGCAGCTGCGGCAGCCTGCTGTTGGTATAACTGCTGATAGTAAGCTGCCCATGCTGCGGAATAATCTGCCTGGCCTTGGGCTGAAAGGGACAACATAGCAAATATCAGTCCAATAACAATCAACCAGCACACCTCAGCACCTAACCAAAACATACGCAATAAAACTGATATCATGCTATTTGGGCTAAAAGTCTGCTGCTTTGTAAGAAAACTTTGAAGAGTCTGAATATTACTTTCTGCATGATGATGGCCACCAATTGATTTACAATGTTACAAGCATGGTACTCTTGCTACTGATTCAGGTTCAGAGATGCCTATCAATATGGTACATGTTACTTCTACATTTGTAAGAAATTGACATCAGACAACAATGAGGAGTGTGGTATTGTATCAAAAGCAAAACTTTCCAAAATTCAATTTGGTGCTATGGAGTGAAATTATAGGCAATGCTTACCTTGACCTGGCTGTTGGCCTTGTTGCTGGCCCTGAAAAAAAACATAATTGATGAAGTTCTGTTTTATGATTATTTTAAACTTACCAATACATGTAGCTACCAAAAGTACAAGATAAATTTCCTTCCTTTATTGCACAAAAAGTGTCTGAATAATTTATAATTTTTCCTCTAGTGTAAGCGGAAACAGGCACCCGTCACACTGAATTAACAGTGGAAAGAGGGAGGGAAGGGAGGGGGAATGCTTGAAGACATGTTCCCATGCAGAACAATGCTCACTGTAAATGCCATCACTGTCAAAGCTGCAAACACACCAGGACACTGCTGACAACAGTGGTGCTCTCTGTTAAATTGCACTTAACTACATTCAATGTTACACTCAGTCCCCTCCAGTCACACCTTACACTAATTCACTGTTCCTTACTTGTTGCTGAGGAGGCTGCTGCTGGCCATACTGCTGTTGTTGCTGTCCATATTGCTGGGGTTGTTGCTGTTGAGGCTGCTGACCATACTGTTGCTGCTGCTGTCCATACTGACCATATTGTGACCAACCCCCTTGTTGCTGCTGTTGTTGCTGTTGCTGCTGCTGTGGTTGTTGGTTCCAGCCTGGTTGGTTCCAGTTTTGTCCTTGATTGTAATTATTATTGCCACCTCCACCTCCTCTCTCACCCTCAATCTTTTCCCTGATTAATTGCTGGGCATGTTGTATCTGTTGATCTGTACCTTTTAAATAAATACAGAACCAGGGTTTAGTCATTTTTGAAGCATTTGACTGATCATGCAAAGTAGCTGGCAGGGTGGAGCAAAGCAGAAGGCAGTCAATCACCGGTAACTGCCTCCTATTGAAACCTCTGATTAAGTTCACTGATATACATGTAGCCAGCCATGGATGTACAAGGCTGTGCTCTAAGAAAAATTCTTAGGGGGCCCTTTGGGCACTGAACCTTGTAGGCTAGGGTGCCCAGAAGTCAGGTTCAGTAGCCCAAACGAAAAAAAAAATTAATTTCTCACAACAGCTCGATCCATGCTGTCATACCCTACCTCGAATGATAAAGCACTTAGTTGGAGAACTTTCAGGAATCAATCTGTTTAATTCCACATGTGCACCACATGCCTTGATTATCCCTCTGATGGTTTCCCCTCCTATGGAGAACAAAGCAGAGTAAAAATTTCTTGAACTATTACATTGACAGCTATTCTCACCATACACATAATAAGCACAGTGAATGGGAAGAGGTAAGCACTTCAAATTCCCAGCACAAATTTATCAACACTTGTCCCATTTGATACACATTTTTGGCTCACCAATGATAAATTTTACAGTTACCAAACTTCAATTAATAAGCAAAAAGGAGATAAAAGAGTTTATCCCTTTATAGTATACATGTAGCTCCTCCTGAAAATAATTAACACATATTTCCATGTTTTTTAAAGATAGAAATAATTTTTAACTTAAAAATAACTTATTTGTTCTATATATGGTTCCACCCACCTTTTCCAATGACAAGTCCACACTTATTTCCTGGTACTGGGTATTCAACAGAGGATATTCCAGGCATGTTGGCGGGTGGACCCCTAGGAGGTGGACCTCCTCGCTGCCGAGACTGAAGATCAAACAAGGACAATAAATGTAGCTAGCTAACAAACAAATCCCTCCCTAATGCTTGAACAAATAGAGAAAATCCCTAAAAGGTCACCTGTTCTATGATTTCTTGAATCATGCCCTGAACTTTCTGGACCTGCTCTGGCGTTCCCTGGACAGATGCCATTCTATCAGGTGCATTCGAGTTGTCTTCTGTTAAGATGCAAGATAAAGGAAGAGTGACGAAAGAGAAATGTTAGTCTGTATACATACAGCTGTTTCGACTAAGGTTGTCCAACAACAGCACAAAAGTGCATGCGACAATACTGATTTGTGTTATGGGTAGTGATAGTTTGGCACTACTTGACTGAGGTTCACAGTGTTTAGCTAGAAGGAAAGAGAAGGAATGGATACACTTGTTTGTGCTGTTTCCTGATCTTATGCTGAAATACCTTGATTTCAATCAATCACTGTAAAACCATCGTTACCCATAATAACTTTTGCATTCGCTTTTATGCTTTTGTGCGACAACCTTTCTCAAAACAGCTGTATACATGTTTAAATCGCATAAAACAACACATACTGAAAAGCAACATTTTCAAAGTGAAATTCCATTAGTCCCAAACATGAAACGAATTTCTGCTCCATTGCTTATCACTCGTAAGAATAATCAAAACTCTGTATTGCAAACTTTTGGTTTTGTAAGTAAGTACACCTCTGCACCCTTTTCTTTGTTAACAGACACTGGTGAATAAAGCACAATGATAAAAGTGCAAAATTTCCACACTCTAAGATTTAAAACATGCAACTTATAATTTACAATTATCCAAAAAGCCTTGTCCTCAAGTTTACAGATTTTCTTTCATTCTGTTGACTTGTCCACTTCAAGGGCTGACGATCAACTACCAACACAGGAGGGTGCTAAGAAGCTTTGCCAAGAACAAAAAAGATTTCACATTTCAACTAGCCTTTTATACTCAAGATTCAGACATTAATTTGTAGGCTATAAATTCATTTCACATAGCATACATTACCACTCCTGGAGGATATATAATTCTGTTGCAAAGTGGTTAAACTTACTCATATTAAACTGCACTTTTGCTCCAGTTTCTGCCTGTATTCTTTTGATAGTTTCACCACTCTTTCCAATAACAAAACCAACAATATCTCGTGGAACAGGAACCTGTCAAGGGAAAAATCCAGACCATTGGAAAGATTTCTTAGCATGATTGCCGTGCTTTTATACAATTTAGCCATAACTTGATTTTGATTAACCCAGCAACAACAGTCATTCTTGACGAAATCAGTTTCAATTTACTTTTTTTTCAACCATCAACAAAATTAATAAGCTTCAGATAACAAATGTTGAAGGCTCATTGTTGTCCACCTGAGATTCATGCAAAAAATTTTCACACCCAAGATTTATCTCTATTAAACACTGTCTCGCAAAGTGGAGGTTGGGTGCCTGAGACATCCAGGAGCTTCCACTATTGGCAGCCAGCTCCTAGATGGAGACTGCTTCCATGGCTGGCAAATTCAGGCAACCCAGCCATGAGCCCCCACAGGGAAGGAGTAAAAACAGGCAACTGTCACACTGATAAAACAGAAAGGAAGGGACAGGGGAGGGGAGACAGCCTCCAAGGAGTCCCCATGCTCAGGGGAAATGCTAACGCTAGAAACGTCGACTAAAACAATTACCAAATGCTACAATGCCCTGTGGACCAAGAGCATGAGGAATCCTGGCGTATGCACATATACAACAAACCGCTGACCGGACGGGTAAAAACTTGTGTTCCTAGTTGTTAACTCTGTTAAATTGTTAAATTGCATTTAACTGCATTAGATACATGTATCTTCATCATTGTTTATGTCACAAATTTCATTTTAAGAGACAAGCACTCAGATGCTGAAATATTTAATTTTTCGTAGTTTAATTTTGTTATATTTTGAATATTTTTTAATATAAATATGCAATATTTTTAAATCTTTACTCACACTTTTAAAAAAGGCTATTTTCTGCCACAATGTACTGTATTTACCCATGTATTAGTCAATCACATGTATTTGTTGCTCTAGTGTACAAGTCAACCCCCAATTTTTGAGCCCAAAAAACTGGATTTTCTTTCTTTGCAGGCAAGACTTTCTTGGAAAACTTATCTTGTATTTCTAAGAATTTTCTTTCAGCTACTATGGATATGTATAGGTAATCATACAGTTTCGAGACTGTTCAATATTTGGAATTAATTTGCAGGAGTGAGTTTTTCAAAAAGCTGAAATTGCACAAGCTGCTTCGGTGAGTGCAATTTCAGCTTTTTGAAAAACTCACAAGTGCAAATTAATTCTAAATTGAATGAGAAAAACCGTATGATTACTTATTAATAATACAAACATGAAAAAATTTGCACCGAAAAAGTGCCTGAAGATGCTTCTTGAAGCCATTTTTTTCGCATTCGAGAAAACTTTTTTCAGAGTTTCTGTACAAAATTTTTGTCATTGCTTTACATGTGATTATTGGCTAACAAATTTTCTCATTATCTTTCTGCAAATCATAATCGAGAATTACGATGTGTAATTTGCACTGGTGTTACACTTTTTGCACTGGTGTTACACCTGAACTGCACTGCTCTCGGAAAATCAGAATCAAGTAATTTTTTCATGTGTATTATTAGTGAACAAATCACAGCAAGTTTCAACGTTTAGTTTTAATAAGCTTATAATGGCATGTATACGAGCATTTTGCCCAGTTTAGCAACACATGTGTATGTGAGTTTTTTGATGATAATGTTTGTAGAAATGCTCACAAAATCAAACATAAGGATTTCAAATGAACCTATAAGTGTGAAGAGGAAAAAGGTGGCTTAATAAGTCCGGCAAAACACCAAAGAAGCTCAGGACTCTATGAGAACGACTCAATAAGTGCTAAGGATGTGTTGGGGAACTTGGAAGCCAAGCCTGAAAATCAGAGGAGTACTGTATCCTGCCAGGTTACTAAGCAGGAAACTTCAAAGCATGAAACAGGTTTTCTCCAAGCATCATAACAGCTTTAAATTACAAAAAAAAAATGTCAGTTTTTTATGACAAAATTGAGTCAGTGAACATCTACAAGATTCAGCTTAACATTTAGCAGATAAATGTTGATATATTTCAACTTGAAGCTCTGATATAGAGAAACAGATTGCTAAGCGAACATACATTGTAAACTGTGCTGCCGTTTATTAAATGTTTATAAACATTGGAGGACAATTATTATGCTAATTATTTAACTGGCGTTTGGACTGCTGTATAAGTTGAAGGCACATTTTCAGACTGATTTTTAGTTCTTGAAAGGCCGACTTATACATGAGAAAAAACAGTAATCTATTAGTCTCAAGTAATTGTTTCAAATTATTAAACATTAAAGTGTTACAGTTTCAGTTCAGTTAACATGTAATACACACCTCTATCTGCTGCATCCCAGGTTGATTTCTTGGCAAATCATGTCTGTTTCCTTTATAGTCCAACCCAGGCATGTTTTGCTGAGATTCAATTAATAAATTTATATCATTAAATTTCTGCCAAGTTTAACTCTTGACCATCACATTTTAAAATGTTAATATTCAACTTTCAGTGACATCCAGAGTCTGAGAGAACCAAAGGGAGGGAACTTGGAAAGAATAGAAACTACCCACAAACTCTAGAGGAACTGTATACAAGTTGTATTCACCACAAAGGTAACTGGGAATAGACATGCATGTTGCCCAACAAAGGAAAAATGAGAATATACTATATAGAGTCTCACATGGAAATATATTTTGTGCCCTCTACCTCTGAAAATATTAGGAAGTACAATCCAGATCCACAGTCAGAAAATAAGAGACATTTGCATGTGTATGGCAGGGGAATCTATTGGAAAGAGGACTCTACGTTGATTGTTACGGTAATGAAGAGTTTGGACTGGTCTCATGAAAACCAACAGGGCAGATTTTGTTCCTCTCGAGTTCATTCTTTTGCACAAGCTAAACCCTCTTAAATACATGTACTGTAACATTAAAAATCAAAGGAACTGGAGTTTCAATTCCTAAAATTCCTGTTTTTCCCATCATCACCTTCCAGTTCTTGTTTGTTGGGTTGCCACTGACCTCAAGCTCCTTCTCAGTTAGCAAGTCTTGAACTAGGTCCCTTCCTCGCTGTGCTCTCATAGAGTCTCCCATTATCCTGAGGGGTTTCTCGGGCGCATTAAGATATGGCCCATCTTGAACCATCATCATTCGGCACTGTGCTCTCTCCTAAAAATTATCATGACCAAGAGTTGTATTGATTCCTAAAGCATGTATTACCTCAGTCCCCCCAAATTGAGAATCTTAACTGTACATGGCTTCCAAGTGATGTTGTTGTAAAACATACGTGTAATGTAATTCCTCAGAATTGCCAAAAAATGAGACAAATTTCAAATCAATATTAGCCTTGGTGTGAGAACTGCTATAAATTCAACCACAGAAATTATACAGATATTTTGGTCTTTCAAAACAATTTAAACTAATAAAAACAGTTTCCTAATATCATTGTCAAGTCTCAGATCAGTAAAACAATCTGGAGTATTACTAAACTGGAACAGTTAGGGGTGTTTTCATAAATACTATTATGCATTTAAAAAATCAGACCTAAGATGTGGACAGAACCATACAATGTTAATATTTATACAAAACAAACCTGAAGAGCCTTGATGGTTTCACCTCCTTTACCTATATGAGTGGAATTAAACAAGAGCACAAAACACTGCTTAAAACACATCCCAACAGAAGGTAATAACAGTTAGTCCTTGAAGTATCCAGTGCTGAATGATGGGGATTGAAAGTTGAATGGTATAAATGTGTTTTCTTCAACACCAAAGAGATAAAAATAATAAGCAGACTACCTGTAATCACTATCAAAAATATGACATGTCTGCAGGAAGTACTACATGAAGATGCAGAATGCCAGAAAAAGGCATCATTGACCTCACTATACATGTACCTGCTGAAAGGGAGGCCACGCTGTGTTCAACTTACCTATAATTAGTCCAACTTTACTAGCTGGTATCATCATTTCAATGACTTGTTCACCAGGAGCAACAACTGGTAATGACATCTGAATTAGGTTAAAACAAATGAAGATAGTGAATTTTTCTGAATATTTGAAGTAACACAAATATCTGACAATGTGTTCTAATCTTGAGTGCAAAAGGAGAAATTGGTTGCCAAAAACAATCTTCTACAAACATTAGAGACAGTTGTTTACTTTAACAGACGAACACTGAGAAGCCCAGTAAAGCATTGTGCAGCTATGTAATAATCCAGGTTGAGAATCTATTGTCTGTTTCTAAACACAGCATTCTTTTAGATGTTGATAATGGTTCTCTAGGCTTCAAGACAACATAGAAAGGGCACTTGAATATACTTACCAAAGATTCCGGAATCTTCCCTTCTTCGCATATCCTATTTAACAAATTCCTTGCCTTCCTTTAACATGAAACAGGCAAAAGGCCAATTAGCAGAGATTTCTTAAGAGGCTGCTAAGGAGTGGTTTTGTATATTTAATGTGTTATTATATTGTGAATTAAATTGAAGTTAAATATTTCCAGTGTTGGTGTGTGATATTGTCAGATCTGTACTGTCAGTCTACAGTCAAGTATCAAAACAACACCAGTGAGAAACCAAACTACACGAATATTTTTAACCAATGCATAATGGCTATCTTTGAATAGCTGAGATTTTAAAGCACCCAACAGCAATAAAATATAACTCTATGGATGTTTCAGAATCCAGATTAATTTTTTTTTGTAAAAAAATACACTTACTCTACTGCTTGCTGTGTTCCATTAATGGATACATGTCGATCTGGAGGTGCTATCTGTCCCGGGGGAGGGTCTACCACAGAAAAGAAAGCAACTTTAAGGGGGGAGAACCTTAACTACAAATCTGTTGCTAAGGAAATCTCACAACCTCCGTTTTTTTGGCTCCTGAAGTCCAGTGGGCTTCAAAGTTTACCGTGTGTGTTCGATTCATGTTTGATTTAAATGTTTCGAACCACGCCCATATTTGGTATGTCACGTGGCCACAATAGAAAATGTCTAAAAACTCGGACTGAGTGGATCGTTTTCGAAATATAACAATAGGATTTGTTAAAACACGGCATTATCTACAACTTGTAGTATGCGTTTGAGGAAATGTACAATATTTCGAAAATTATAGATCTTTAAGAGGCTATAAAAGCACTTGAACATCTATAATTCTTGAAATATTGTACATTTCTTCAAACGCATACTACAAGTTGTAGATAATGCCGTGTTTTAACAAGTCTTATTGTTAAATTTTGAAAACGATCCACTCAGTCCGAGTTTTTAGACATTTTCTATTTAGGTCACGTGACATACCAAATTTGGGCGTGGTTCGAAACATTTAAAGGAAACGTGAATCGAACAAACATGGTAAACTTTGATGCCCACTGGACTTCAGGAGCCAAAAAAAATGAGGTTTTGAGATTTCCTTAGCGACAGATTTGTAGTTAAGGTTCACCCCCCTTAATCTTCAAAATAATCATATTATGTTAAATTGACCTCACTACTGTAACGGTCTTGGATGCAGCATTGTAGGAAACTATTGGTCCCCATATCAACAACATTAAGAACAGCCATCATTTCTGCTTCAAACAATAAAATAATATTATTGTGAAACACTGTCTCTCCACTAACGCAATTTAGAAAGTGCATAATAAAATTTGTTTCCAACCAAATAACGTTTGTGGCTTATTGACCAGAGTCAACAAGTAGCTAGTACAGATACAACGTATCAAAGAGATGTGTTAATATTATTTTTAACACATCTCATACGAAATATTTAAGATTACAGCTTACAGATTTTGTTTCTGTGAAAACAAAAACTTAATTGTTAAAATGCCTCAAAGCTTACCAGGGGCAACTTGTATTTTAGCACCAGTTTCGGATTGAAGTTTATTGATTTGTTCTCCACCACGTCCAATGACTGAAAGAAATGAAAATGGAAGTCAGAGTTATTTTAAACACCTTGTAAGTATTTTCTACACTTGTACATTTATGTACTAATAGGCTTTATGACAAAAGTTGGAATGTTGAGTGATGGCATTTGGACAGTAGGTTACATTCCATACATCAATATTCTAACACAACTCCAGGACTTTCAGGAAAACTTTCATATTTAGTGTTGTCGTCTCTGTATCCAAGTCTCTTGAGAACTGAGACAAAAAAGAGACAAGAAACAAAGAAATTGCAGTTTTGACCTGAAAGCCTCAGAGCCATGTGTGAATATTTATATTACAAATGAGGCCTATTAACTCGGCAAAAATAAGGCACGGTCACAAAATAAAAGAGCAAATATTTGCCACAGTTCAAGGAAGTCGGCCCTTTAGCACATCAGCCCTGTGCTAGCTACATTACTTGCTTGCTAGCATCAATCAAATAGAGTAACACATCCCCACTGGTGTAACAGTAGTCTTGGAAAGCAAATTCCCTTGAATTTCTATTAAAGCTACACATCTGGGGAAGGAACAGTGTGCACTTACTTAATCCAACAAATTTGTTGGGGATCTTCATGTCTTCTGAAACTAATGACCCAAGTCCAGCTCTACAAACAAAAACAGGTAGCATGGATTATGTTACATAGTTTGTCGAGCCAGCTGATGGAATAAACTTGAAACAGTATTGTTTATACTGCCTTTGTACACATAGTTTTCTCTACTTTCATCCTTTTGAAGTTATAAAAGAGCACCCAGACAATCTTGGAGATGTCTAATACATTTTTTAAGGAATTATGATATATTTGTATTACTAGCACTTACGGACATTCACACAGAATTTTCCAGGCAGTAGATTTTTTTTAATTTTACTAGCCCCGAGTCATTTCACCAGCCCCCCCCCCCAAAAAAATGCCCCCTTTTACAGTACTCCTGTGATTTGTATTTTCCTCCAACAACTTCACTGGAACCTTCATTGGCTAGTCAGGCAAGTAAAAGATACAATCCACTATGTGCCCCTGGCTGCTGGACATGGCTTTCATTGCATCATGATATAAGCAAACACTTAACTTGCACAAGCAACTATCACCACAACATTCAGGAATGAAACCAACTTCACCAGATATTTTTCTTCAAGATACACAGGGTTCTTCTTGTAATCATGTTAACTTACTTTACAAGAAGTTTAAATGTTCTCTGGTTGAAAAGACCTAAAAAACTTGAGCCTTTTTCTTATGTTTTTATTTTAATCTCCTCAACCAGAGGACATTTAAACTTCTTTTAAAATATGTTTCATCCTTGTTACAGCTCTATTTTTACCTTACCTCTGTGCTAGGCTTGCAGCCACTTGCATAGCTATTGATTTTGGATCTTTTCCATCCATAATCACTGAAATCCAAAATTTAACAATTAATTTCCCACTGAACAGTTCAACCATATGTCACTTCTAAAACTCTAAATATACCCCAAAGACCAACTTAGGCAGTACCCACTCTACCTACAACTGTTGCAGGGAATGAGCTGTCAATACAATACTTGTTTTGCCAAAATCTAGCTTAGAACTTACCTGTGATTGTCACTACAATGTTTTTTCAAGTGTAAATAAGAGAAAACATATTACATCTAACAGAGATTTGCAAAAATTGTACCACTCTCTAAACAGATGCCTACAATTCTGGCCAAAAGACTTAGGCCACTTGCTGCTTTTGCCAACACATGCCCTGTCTATTTGAACATGTGAAAAGGTACATGTTTAACCATTAGCCTATCAGTCCAAGGCTGCGACCATGGGAAGTAACCCAATTGCATACAACCAGTTACAACTGAGTATGTTTGATAGGCCCTTGATGTTATGGGTAAAAACAAGTCAATACAATGCACCCAAAAAGTAACACGTTTATTACAGCACAAAATCAAGGGAACAAGTGAATAGAAACTGGACAAAAACTCTACAGTCTATCATCACCAATACTGTGAGGTTGTCCAATGGCAAAAATTTATTCAGAAATCATAGGGCTAAAGAGGGTCTCTTTACACAAGAAAAGCATTATCCATCTAGATGAATACGAGTTTGCTGTTTTACCCGTCTAGAGTCAAAATCAATGGCATGAACTATCAAAGGATATTTATCATTTAACTTTCCACACCAAAACAGTACTCCCGAGTTTCTCTAGAAGGATAATGCCTTTCTGGTATAAGAATGGGCACTAGCAGTATATCATTGTTAGCTTCAACACTAGTGTATGCAAAAAGTCTGCCAGTACCATTATTTTTTCAACATAAACATAATGTTTGTGTAGATTGTCTAGAAAACAGTGCCAGAAAATTTAATAACAAAATGTTAATCGGAAAGTCCATAAGCATCATAGCAATTCGGTATTTCGAGTCATTGAAACGCAAGGCAAATGTCAGTAGAAAGCTACCTTTCTTTACATGCACTTTGAGAACTGAATTCGTTCGCATTCTAGAATTTTAATGAACTCACCTTCGGTTGCCGGTTTCTTCGCAAGAATCTCTTCCCCACCACCTAAAACAACACAAAACACAACATTTAAGCATCCAAAGTTTAACTCCCCATAAGAACAAAGGGTGCCAAGGCATTTTGCGTGATCGCATGCCCATTTCGGTTAGTTTTATATTTATTTCCTGATAAGCTTACTTACCGTCTAGCTCGTACGGTCTTTTCTTACTGATTTCTGAAACACATAAACCAGCAATGTAATTAGTGTACAATTCATTTAACAATCAACGTTCTAAAGGCAGAGTGGCATGTAATTTCAAATCGTCTGACGACATTTTCACACCTTGTTCCGCCGAAGCCTCAGCTACAGCAGCGCTACTCGATCCCATACGTGCCGCAATCTAAGAGGAAAATTTGTAATAAATACGTGCATAAAAACACCTTTAAAAGATCTTAATAACATCACTACCTCCTTTGCTCTCTTTAATGCGTCAGCAAAGGCCGAATTGGCATCTACAGGAGGCCCTGGTGGTGGTGGAACGTTGTTGAATGCCTGCATTGCGTCCGCCATAGTCAACACGTGAAGAAGAAAGAACTGCAAATACGACCGCAAAGTATGATGGTATATACTAAAGACATGTGCATCGATTGAACCACAGGATACCCAATATTTCCCGCCTGCTTACTGCTGACGCGAATTCAGCAGGCGGGAAAACTTAACTGCCTTGCGAGGTGACGTCGGGCAATGAATTAGGTAACTTTTCTCACTGGACATGCGATTGACTTTTCACGAAAAGGGATTTAAAATTCCAAAAGCCATATCATATTGCAAAAAGTGAAACGCAAAGGCTTGAAGAAACTGAACTTAGAAAGGCTGACGGTACGGTTGGGGTTATGTATTTTCCAATAAGAAGTCAGGCGTGGCGCCTGACTTCTTCAGGGAATGTTTACAACTGACAACCAAGAGGCCTATAGTATTACAATAAAGAGTGGATCGTTGAAGTTAACTAATACGGGGGGTGACAACTCTAACAAACCGGCCCTGTTTCGGGGCAAAGCCAAAACTGTTCCGGGAATCTGGAGATTTTTGCGGGAATCGGGACACTTGGAAATTTTTCCGGGAAGTGCGCGATAATTCCGGGACATTGCAGAAAAAAATCGAGACATCGAAGGAAACTTTATTTGACGTTTCCCAAAAATTCGGGAGGATGATCCAAATTTCCGGGACGACTTAATTTAAGACCTAGTATTGCTCAAACAGCGTTTGCTAGAGTTGTCACGCCCCGTAACTAATAAATGACAAGATCACAAAAACAAAAATAAATAAAAAGTAGACCGTTGAAATAAACTAATCATTGATCGACAAGATAGAAAAATGGAATATAGTACATAAGGTATAAT
Source organism: Platygyra sinensis (assembly GCA_019787425.1). Taxonomy (NCBI): domain Eukaryota; kingdom Metazoa; phylum Cnidaria; class Anthozoa; order Scleractinia; family Merulinidae; genus Platygyra; species Platygyra sinensis. The sequence goes on from JAHPZR010020152.1 coordinate 25,329, forward strand.
TGGGTTAAACATAAGATTAAATTTCTTTTCGTTTGTTTATACCTTTGGGTTCAAGAGTTTGACCTCTTTCGATAAGGTATTCTTCCCTGGCTTACGTCTGGCTTTGCGTAACGCGTCACGAGATGAATATATGAGTTCTAGTGGTTGATTGTCGCCGGGAAAGAAAATGGTTTGAAACTGCAGTTGGTATGGAGGAAGGGATGGGTCTGTTTACTGGTCGTCAGTGTTCATCAAAGCAGTCTTTAAGTCGTCTTTTCGTTTCACTTGTGTACTGTTTGTTGCAACGTAGACAAAGTTTATTTATTTATTTACAAACTTCGCCAAGGTATCATATCAAAGTATCATGTAACTAAGATTTTTAGAGGTGCAGTCGATATGATCATGAATGGTTTTCATTTCCCCATTGCAGAAAAGGCATAATTTGTGCGGCCGTCGATCGATGATGCAATTTTTGCCCCATCGAAAGGATCAGTTTCTTGGTGACGATAGCAATTTAGATATAACTAAAATGTCAGTAAGGTTGTCGGTTTGTTGGAAAGCAACAAGAGGTGTGGTTTGAAAGACGCTGTTGCATCGTGGGGAAGACGAAATGATTTTAAAGTGTGTTTGTATCACTGTATGATAATTGATATATATAGAACGAAGGGCAGGATTGTATGTGATAACAAGCGGAACGCGACTGGGTTGGTTTGTGGTAGTCTGACTGGGTTTGAGAGTTTCATTGCGTGTGATTGAGTGAACTCGTTGGATTTCCTTTTTGAGAAAAGAGAGATTGTATCCAAGATCGTTAATGTATTGGATGAGTTAATTGGCGCGACGGAAAAGCATATCGCGGCGTCGTAATCGGAAAGCGAGGCTAAATGGAAAAGGTTGTTTCGTTTGTAGGAAGTGACGGATGATTTTTAGCACGCATTGGTGTTTAATATAGATTGCTCTCAACCTTACCAAGCTGGCTTAGTGAGACCTTGAAGTCGTGAAAAGAGGTAGATGTTGCAGAAGGGATGAAATGAATTTGATAGTGGGGTGAATGTTGTTGAGGTTAGTAATAAAAGTGCGTAGTTCGCCGGTCTTCTGTGTGGGTCCTGGGAACCGTTTCTTAATTGAAGCCCCGGAAACTTTTCGGGCCGTAAAACCATAGCAAAATCTTGAACTATAAGCCGGATTACAGGACTGTTTTATTCACATTCTTAATATGAATAGAATTTCTCTTTATACAAGAAGTTTCAGGCGTATACACTTCTCCGTTTTTAGATACAGATGAACTAAAAATGGCTTTATGGGCCCGAAAAGTTTCCAGAGCATTCGAGAAACGGGCCCCAGATCATGAAAATGTCGTCGATGAAGCGCCACCAGGGTGTGGCTAGTGCGGCGCATGTTTAAGTGCCTCTGTCTCGAATTTAGCGAGGAATAGGTTAGCGTATGATGGAGCCATGCGTGTTCCCATGGCTGTGCCATGTGTTTGGATGTAGAAGGTGTTGTTCAATTCAAAACTGTTCTTAGTAAGGATCGCAGAGAGTCTCAGTGCGTACGGAGGAGGTAGACTGGTCGCGGGTATTGAGATAATGTCGGCAAACATCACTACTGTGCCCTTTGTGTGGAATGTTGGTATAAAGTGATGAAACTTCTAGTGTTGCAAGGATAGAGTTACTGGGTAAGTCGCGGTGTCCAAGTTGGTCAAGTTTGTCGAGGAAATGCGAGTGTCTTTGATGAAAGATGTTGTTTTGTGGACCTGAGGTATGAGATATAGTTCGTCGAGTGTCGCCAGTAAGACAACCATGGATAGTTGTATTATTTTGAACAAAATATTAACTCAAGTTTTGGAAGAGGGCAAAGCAACTTAGGCATTGCCTTTATCTTTGTTAGCTACGGAGAAAATGATTGTGCTAGCATAATTTTAAACATAATTTAGCAAAACTAGCATTATTTTAAGTGTTATTTCAGTTTAGCACTGCTAGCGTAATCCGAGCTTTTATGGGTTGAAAACAAAAAAACCATCATAGTTCTAGTATAATTCAGTTTGTATTTTATTTCTGTATTGTTTTTGGAAAATAACGAGGTCCGTGTGAAGGCCCAGGGTCAAATATGATCCGGCAGACTCTAGGTAACCCTGTGGTCAGCATATCTGAGAGACTGAGACTCTCCCTTAGCTTATGGCTCGGCGGCCCAGCCCCTCAAAGATGGCGTCTTCCTCGAGCACTGAACTGAGGACTTTGCCTGGATGGCGTCTAAAACAAGTATGCGGGCCACAACTTTCTGACCCGCGCGCCAAAGTTAAGCAGATAGGAAAAATTCTGCAGCCAATCAGAATGCAGAATTTGCTTATTGTTCAGTTATATTTCCTTTTTAGCCACGAAAATGTTATTTCGTCACCGAGTACTAAGTAGGGAACTTAAGCAAACCACGACGGCAACGGCAACGGGAACGTCGCCAAACAAAAGGCTTAATGAGCAGAACAATAGCTGTGCACGTGCGTTACAAATCTTTGTACGTTTCTTTGCCGTCCTCTGCCAAACAACAGGGAGTTTTAGCAAACCACGACGGCTACGGCAACGAGAGCTTCACCAAACAAAAGGTTTAATGAGCAAAACAATAGCTGTGCACGTGCGTTTTGAATCTTGGTACATTTCTTTGCCGTCCTCTACAAATTAACGACGTGAAATGACCAAGTGCTACGTAGTTTGGAGAGCGCGAACCGCAATGGCTAATTTTTCGTATCTTCTTTTCGAATTAAATGCTGTCGGTGCATGTTGAGCCTGAGCTAGTTTTTAGACCGACAGACCTACTGAACAGATTTAAACAGCTGCGACATTCATAAGTAAAATATAAATACTTTTTTTGCAAGCCTTCATGCCCGCCGTCGCCGTCTTCATTGCTAAAACTCCCTAACAACGTGAAATGACCAAGTTTTGCGTATTCAAGAGAACCTGGGCCTCGACGGCAAATATTTTGGATTTTCTTATGGAATTGATCGCTGGCATTACATATTTAGCTTGTGCAGGTGTTTAGACAGATTTGCGCTCTGAACGGGTTTAGTTACTTACGAAATTCGAAAGTAAAATTTAAATCCATTTTTTGCTAGGCGTCCTCCCTGGGGTCGCCGTCGTCAGTGCTTAAGTTCCCTATTAGGGAACTTAAGCACCGACGACGGCGACGCCAGGGACGACGCCTAGTAAAAAGTGAATTTAAATTTTACTCTCGAATTTCGTAAGTAATTAAACCCGTTCAGAGCGCAAATCTGTCTAAACACCTGCTCAAACTAAATGTGCAAAGCCAACGATCAGTTACATAAGGAAATCCAAAATATTTGCCGTCGTGGCGTACGTTCTCCACAATACGCAAAACTTGGTCATTTCACGTTGTAGTTTGGCAGAGAACGGTAACGAAATGTACAAAGATTTATAACGCACGTGCACAGCTATTGTTCTGCTCATTAAATCTTTTGTTTGGTGACGTTCCCGTTGCCGTTGCCGTCGTGGTTTGCTTAAGTTCCCTATTATAGAGAGTTTAAGCACGACGTTTACGGCAGACGGCAAACGGCGAAGATTACCTCTGATTTTCTATTCTTTTCTTGTAATCTTGAAATAAATCTCAAAAATGGAAAAGTGTCTCTTACTATTCACTGCAAGTACAGATGTTTTGATTCCACTGTACAGGGTGCTGAAGACAGACGGAAAAAGTTTCATTTTTGCCGTTTGCCGTTCGCCGAAAACGTCATGCTTAACCCCTCTAATATCTCACGGTGCAACCGGCAGCGGTGCCAAAGCGGTCATATTAAACGAGCATGTAGCAAAGGCATGAAAAGGATAGGTGAGAGAGCGAGTTCTTTCAGTTTCATCGTCCCTCGTTCATTTCCTGCTCTCCATTGATTGTGCTAGTGGCTCTACCACTCATTTTCCCGGCTTTCAGACATTTTAACATCGCGAGTCAAGGCACCGCTGGCTACTCTTTATGCCCTAAATCCTTAGGATGACGTCCTGGGGATTACGTACGTCAAGTAAAGGTACCATTCTCGTCTCCGGGCCACTGACCCTTAGCACGGCCGCCGGGAAAGAGGGATAGGTCACACTAGCCATGGCTCATGGATATTCTGTGTTGTACGAACAGGGGACAGTCGATAGGGAACAGAGACACTCGTTCGTTCATCCACTCCATCATTCATTCATCCTTGCTGGGTAATAATTTTTATGATTATCAAGAAGTCGCGCGTTTAAACTGAAGTTAGAACATTTCGTTGTTTTTTTTTTTCATTTAACTTCACGCAATCGGCAAGTGAAACATGAGATGTAAAGCACAGTAGTCAGTATCACTCCATCACCAATACATCTTTCTCTTGTTTGGCACTAGGGTATACTACCTGAAGTATGTCCCTCGAGTTTTCAGTGTTCGTGAACGAAAGAGACGTTTCAAATAAATGGCACCAAGATTCTATGGTCTACATGTGATGTGTCTGCATAATTCCGTCGATGGAGTCAATTTTTGTGGAGAAAACTTTTTTCGCAGGAACAAAAAAAAGGAAACGCAAAAATCGCACAAGTAAGAAACCGCAAAAATTTTGTTCCACATGGTACTTGTTACCTGATTAACCTAAGTCCATCATTTTCGCGTGTTCATTTACATTCGATTTTCCCTCTGAATTGTTATCGTAATGAGTTGAAAACGTGGTATGACTTTCGACTCCGGCAGAACACTGAGATTAGTGCATGTATTTCCACGACTACAATAAGAGAAATAACCATGACTGCAATAACTTATATCTGCAATAACTTAATTTAAATGCTGAGGACTTTCAAGCATGCAAGAATACAAATTCATGTTTCTTTTACACTGCCTCCGAAACATTGGAACCATGACGCAGAAATTATTTATGACGATTGCGATATAATTAACCTGTATAGGCGGGTTTTTAGAAATGCGCGCACTGACAGAGTCATCTACGACCTGCTGCTCTAAGAGACACCTTAAGCTTTTCTTGGCACAGAAGAGAGCGCTGATCTTTAATTATCCAATTTATCGTGCAAGCACTGGAAGCAATGCTAAAACAGCTCCCTGTAGCGGTGATTGCAATTGAGAGAAGAGATCACTCTACATGTCTGTATCATTTCTCAGTTTCGGCGCGCTTGGAAATCAGTTGGCCTAAGTTACTTGGACCAAACTAAGACTGCTCATTTGTGCAACGTCACGGGACAGGAAATCAGAAGTCACCGAATTAAAAAGCTCTATGCCTTGCAAGTTAAACCTACCTCAGTGCAAAAAAACAAAAGTATTAGTTGGTACCATAAGTCATAATCATCTTAATTAAGTACCGGAAGCCTGGACCGTTCCCAGGAACTGTTACCCCTGTAAATCTTGCAAGACAAGTCCATACAACGACAGTGTGTCAGAAAAGACCTCTTTTCATTCAATTTAAAACCCACTATCTTATTCTTCTCCTAATTTCCTTTATGAGGTTCAACCGTTTCCCAGTTTAGTTTCTTGATGCTATTCAGGTCTCGGCTACTTCCTAGACTAGGAAGAAACGCCACATTTGCACCATAACTCTCCCGCTTCATAAAATATTTCTGCTTTCTGCAGACTGCTCTCTTCTCCGCCACCGTCTACAGCATCATCTTTGTAGGTTGAGTCCACAAGAAGCTGCCTACATTTTCTCCTTGATAGCTGTTGCCAGTCTCTCCACAGCTGAAGACAGAATTTTTTCGTTGTAATGAGCAACACACAGTCGAATACAGTTTCTGAATTTGTTCGGAGTAGAGGAGAATCTGAAACGGCACCAAGAGCATTACATTTTTAAGTATCATAATTAAGTAATATATCAAACACGAGAGACACTGTTTCATCGGGATATCCAAACACCGAGAAGAGAGTTGAAAATACGACGCGCAGCGGAGAATTGGATAACCGATGACACACTGTCTCGAGTGTTTGATATATCTTCTCAATCGAAACAAAAACTAAGGAGTAAACGGAGAAGTAAAATCATCAAAATCTATGCTAATTAAGACCGGGTATCTAAACCTTCTTCACGGGTGTGATTTTCTTTGTTATAACTTGATTAATTATAAAAGGTTCGAGAATACAAAATCAAAAATAATACAATTGAAAAGTATATTGAGGGTTTCAGTTTGACTAGGAAGTTTGACTGAGTGATATATATATAGAAATCGGTTGTTTTCTTGAAATGAAACTGGAGTCTAAATGAACCTATAGGCTCTCGAGAAAGGTAAAAAAGAAGCAAGCTTAAGTCGGTAAAAGAGACACACACAAGGAAATATCGTATTTTACAATCAACGACGAAAAACCATGAAAGCCTAGCGATTGCATTCATACATTAATCATGTCCAATACTTCGTCACACTTGGCATCAGCTACAAAGCTATCTTCAAGTTCTGACAGATTCATTGTGTTGTTTGGGATTTGCTAATTATTGAAAACACTGCTTAAACAGGAGCATAACTTTCCACACTTGAATAAATTAACAGAGTAGAGAAGGATGCTGTCACGGTAGGGAAATCAATTAAAATATGTGAAGCGGAATATGGAAAATCTTTAGTCAAGTACTGTAAAGTCCTTACACTGAGCCAGGAGAGAAGCCAACATTGTACTTCTCTCTACAAACTTTCAGCAGCTCTAAACAGAGAAACAAAAGCAATTTTATTAATGTCTAATCATCTGAACAAGTATAGCAATAAAATCTTAACTTTTTAACTCATTGAGAGATCTATACAATGAACGAAAAAATTAGAGTGTCACTTTTTACGCTTACAACTGGGTGAATTCCGTAAGAAAAAAGGCCTATTTAACTGCCAATTCCCTAAACCAGTATTAAATTTGGTTGGTATCAGAGATTTTGAGTGAAGTACTGCATAGGGCATATCAGTTTTTCCAACCAAATGATATGAAAAGATTCTGATTACCCACCGGTAATACAGTATAACAAGTAAATAAATAGTAACTTACCATCGGCGTCAATGTTTTGAGGTAATGTTATCCATACAAATATTCCACCCTGTATACAAAATAAAACGGAAGTAAAGACGTGCAGTTCTGAAATAGCATTTGTGTCAACAAGTAAACATACGACAAATAGCAAGTAAAAATAATTTTAAGCCTACGAACGCGGGCATATTTCCGACTACCAAGTGACAACTAGAAATACGTCTGTGTTCGCAGGCTAGGAGAGTTTTTACTTGCCTGAGGTTTAGAAATCTTTACTTCTTTGGGCATGTGTTGCATGAGCATATTAAACATGGCATCAAGTCGACCCTTGAGGAAAAAGAACAAGAACGATCAACCTTTAAATTTCTCACGAGCGTTTACCATCTGATTTCTCCTTACAATATCAATGCACAAAGATTATCAATTTTAAAGTTACGGGTTTTAAATATAGAGAAAACTCTCAATGAATGTTATTAGAGATTTATGGGGCTGCGTAACCGTTCATTAACAACGTCTCTTAACCAATTGACTCCTAGAGCTTTTTGCCAAAAATGCGTTAATGGACATTTTGGTGGTTTTGAGGCTGGATCTCGGCCAAATTAGCTTTAATCTGATCGAAAATGCATTTGCAACACAACAGCTTGCCCTTCTTGTCACTAGCATCGCGTTTTACGACATTTTGGCTCGGGCGTGCGAGTAGGTGACCTACGTCTTTAGGCTTTTAGATTTTTGATTTTTTTCCCCTTCCTTTTTCTCCTTTTCTTTTCTTTTTGCTGCAGTGTTTGCCCTTCTACTGGGCTTGCTTGCTGTTAAAAAAACTTCTAAGAAAGCATCATCGAGGCGGGCAATTTTTACCATTGAGCAGCCGGATGTAGTGGCAAAAAATCGAGTTTTTCACTCAACTTTTTGAGCATTTTGCGCATATCTCAGGCTCCATTAGGCCGATCACTCTGATCTGGGCATTATTAGAAAGATCTTTTCCTCCTTCAGAAGTTGGGTACAGATGATGCCAATTTCGGTCAAAAGCACTGACGTCAGAATGGAAGAAAGGCCAAGGCTCGTCACGGCCGGTTACGGGCGGCACGGGAGTCAGTGGGTTGAAATCATGCAGAAACGGCTCTTTGCAAAGAGCGATTACCAGGGGGAGGGGGAAACCACTCTCCACTAAACATGAGGAGCATACATGTAAAGCTCATTGTTTTGTACCAATTAGAGTCCTAAAATCTCAAATGACCACCATTGAAATTATTGTCAATGGAACCATTAAGGTGAAAAGGTGCGCTGAAAAGTTGTCAGTTTTTTGCCTTAGAATCGCTACCTACAAGGGGGATGAATTTGTGCCACGCCCATAAAACAAAATATTCTGGTACTTTTTTGGGGGATTATTTATCAGCAGTTCTGAGGAGAACCCCTGCCATTATAACAGGGGAGTTCTACATCAAGAAAATGACTACAACAACAACAATGCTGACTAGAGACCTGCAGCAGCTTTACTGTGCTTTGCATCAGCTTGCATCATTCACTCACATGGAAGCTGATTTTCAGCAAGGAAAGAAGTTTTTCAAGTTGACCAAGTTCAATGACACTAGTCATCACTCCACTGAGATAGTGCTGGCTTGAATCAACATGGCGCACAAAAGAACTGAAAAAGTTTAAAAAGACAACTTTAAAAACAAAATCGCAGCCAATAATTGCTTACTTGACAAGTATGTATTACTCTATTACACAGAATTATTGAACACTTTTGCACCAGTTTAGATATTTCAGCATGCTAATGACGCCATTTGTTTTCTTTCTGAAATTGGCATTTTGCCTTAAAAAACAGTGAAATGCTTTAAGTTGATACAACTAGTTGGCCCATCCATGCTCATTGCCTGCTCTCCTAAACTTCAAGTAAGTGCCCTGGGTCCTGCATCCAGGATTTATGGTGCTGTTACTCATTTACACCATTCCAGGGTACTCAAAAAATTTGCCAGTACCAAAAGTCTATGGGAGTGGATCAGAGCTGACACAGAAACTCTCAGTGAGATTATTATGTTCCTAGCCTATTAGATTATTCAAACTCTCTCTCTTACAGGGTCTTGAGTTGTGTGACACAAAATAACCATTATGATAGTCCGCCATGCGTACCCCATCCTTCTAAAGAAAACAGCTTAAATACCTGTTCTTTAAATGTCCTAAGACATTTTGTGGGGCTTCCAACCAGCCAATTCCCAAAGCAGGACTGAAGATTGTAGAAAATGATCCAAGAGAAACAATGTTTCCATGTTCTGCAGAACCTGCTAAACTGAGAAAAAAAGTTGGCTCACGGCACTATATATTAAATGATTTTAACCATTCCCTCTCAAGAAGATGCTTTGGTGACCCTCCACAAGCATTATAAAACAGTGAGAGACAAAAGCTCTAAAGTGGACAAATGAGAGTTACAGTGGATTCAATGACCTTTTAATGTCAACAAACCTTTGATCATAGGCAAAGAGCCTTTTTGGTGCTTTTTTAAATAGAGAGTCACTTTCGGCATAAGACAAACAGGCCAAAGTGTCGTCACACAAACACAACACCTTATGCTTCCTGATTATCTCAATAACAGCGTTACATCTATCTGAAATAAGAAAACGACAATTTAAACTATTAACAAAGTATTAATATCACAATATTAAAGCAGTTACCTGTTAAATTCAACATTTCCTGACGACAATCAATATTTCCTCAAGTATGAGCACTCCCACTCTTCCCAAAGGGGAGAATTTTCTGAGTAGTGCAATTATCTAAATTACGGAACACAATTCTTGAAAACTGAGTTTTACACTTGCCACATGAAACCTGTTGTTACATTGACAAGATTAACTTTTCACTCAAATGTCTATGCTGGTGTAACCAGACTATATCATTCATTAGTTATAGATGTACTCTCTTTGTGACTTTTGAGACTTGCCATCCACAAGATTTTCACAAGTAATACATGTACAGTGACAATAATTTTTCTATTTGAAAAATGGAAAGTGAACCTCATCAAAAAGCATAAAACATAAATAAATTTTCAATATAGAATAGCGGCAACACTTCATAATCATAAGACAAGTGAATATAGAAAATATTATATATTTGAACTGTGGAGATGGATCATGTCTTCCTACACTTCAATATCCCAGTACCTTCTGGGAGTGTCTGTCCAGTAGGATTCTTGAATATAGTCATCAAGTAAACAAATCCCCAGAATGGCTTCTTTTCTGTTGCTGATCTCTTCCTATAAGAATGAACTTTCAGAAGTTTGTCTAGTTCTTCCACAATCAACCCATTCTCATCAGTTGGAACTACAGTAAAAAATCAATTGAAATTTGACTAGTTGGATAATAAGAATGTGTGGTACAGTTGTAGATCGATCACTATGGTATGCATGTGGTACCACAGTTTATATTGTTCTTTTGAGATATTTACAATCCAGATCTCTTAGCAAAAAAGGGTTGGCTCAAAATATATCCCAGTGCATGCATCTAGAACTCACTAAACAACGCTAACCTGAAACAAGTTTGAGGCCCAAATCCCTGAAAATGTCAAGGGAACAACCAATGAGATCAGGCACAAAAACAGGATCCCCAGACTGAAAGAGCACATTGCATAACAAAATAAGGCCTTGTGATGATCCTCCAGTAATCAACAGATGCTCACTGATTTGTAAAGAGAAAAAAATTAAAACAGTATTTTAATCCTCATTTGCACTTAAGAAAAATAAATCAATGACTAGTAGAAAATCTGACTAGTAGAATAATTTATACTAAAATTAATTAACTTAATATGATAATGTGAAGTATATATGAATTAATTCATATTTGTCAGGGTTTTCAAATTTAGCCGGCGCCCGGCGCAAGTCACTGGCTACTTCAAGCATTTGCCCCGGGTACTTTTCGTATTCCAAAAAGTAACAGTGATCTTTGAGGAAATAAATAAACGCCAAGTGATGAAAATAATTAATAAACAGTGCGGCTATTAATGTACCTTTTGATCTTCGAAGCGAGAGCTTTTTTAGCGGGAAAGTCTCCTCATGTGCACGGACTGTCATTTGAACGTGCATGTATCGGCGCAATAGCAGATTTGTTCTCAAGTGAAAGTTTCAACATAAAACGGAGGCAGTAAACGATGTTGTCTTTCCTTTCAACTGCCGAGAAGTCTCAAAGACAAACAGGTAACAATAATTTTAGGAATACGACTTAAAAAATATAACGGGTTGTTCAAGTTCTGAAAGTAACGATAAAACAATATGGGGAAGTGACCACAGTATCCGTAGAAGTAGCAGCATCCACGTGGACAATGCGAAGGCAGTCTTTCTCGTAAAATGTTACTCATTTAACTTAGCTGTCAAGTGGTTACATCGGGAAGGTTAAAAACAAAAGGAAATGTCAAACTTTTAGCTCTAAGAATGGTCGCCATTGCATAAGAGACGTGGTCGCTTGCCAGAGGTTCCAAATAATTTATAGTGATTTGACTTGGAAACTTTTAGTATTTTGGAAACTAGTTGCTGAGGAGAGGTGGTTGCTTAGGAGGGGTGGTCGTAACCACAGGTTTGACTGTATTCTTCACTTAGTAACTAAATTCAGCCTTTTGTTAGTTCTAAATCAACTATCTGTACCTTGATACTTGATGTCCATATTCCTCAGCCAGAAAATTGGCTAATGACTGACGCAACTCCAAATTTCCTTGTCTTCGCCCATACTGGAATAATTCTCCAGGATCTTGAATAGCCTTAAAATGGTATAAGCAAAGGTTACTCTTCAGTATATATTTTTAACCTGCATGTTATTTTTAAAAACTATTTTCAGTTAATTATCATCAAAATACAATCACATATACTTTGATGGTTATGTTAATTATTAAAATGTATCTTGTATTTTGATCAAGGTTATTAAATACCTTATTACATAGGAAATGAGCACTTCATGAAATCAAGCTGTGTTAATTTATGTTAAGGTTGGAAGTGCGGTGGCCTCATGGTTAATGCGCTCGACTCCGAAGCGAGTGATCCAGGTTTGAGTCTAGCTGGGGACACTGCATTGTGTTCTTGGGCAAGACACTTTACTCTCATGGTATCTCTCTCCAAAGGTGTATAAATGGGTACCAGCAAATTTAATGCTGCGGATAATAACCCTGGAATGGACTAGCATCCCGTCCAGGGGGGAGTAGAAATACTCCTAGTCACTTCAAGCTACTGAAACTGAGATAAGCTCCGGTCTGATGTGCCACTTGGTTCATATGCAGACTTAACCTTTACCTAATTTATGTTAATGTTAATTTCTGTGCTGTTAATAAAGTTGAGCATTAATTTCTACGACATTAATTATTATAGTTATTTTCCCCCAAATCTGTGACTTACTTCAGACATTCTTGACACAATGCACCGTTTACATTTCACATCAATTTTTCACATTAATAAATTATTTACTGTACTTCAACTGAATTCTCTTTGTGCTTGCTGTCAGCTTTACAGTGCTAAAATAAATTTGTTCCTTTTCTCAACAAATTCTTTTTTTGCGGGGTGTACATAGCAGACACGTTAATTTCCCTCATTTTGAATTGTATATTGGGAGGCAAATTTACCTTCAATTCACATTTATGTAAATCCTGTACATTTCAAATAAGTTGATTAACATGAGCATAAATTTTCTATTACTATATCTGACATTACACAAATGCTTTTCCGTATCATAGTCTCATGGCATCTGAATGCAAGGGGGAACTATTTCCATCATCCCTGAGTGCCCTCTCCACATCAGACAGGGAGACTATTAACCTAAGATTTTATATTGAAGAAGAGTAACAGGATAAGTACTGAATATAACATTATTATTAGTTAAGATATACCAAGCAATGCATAGATCCCAGCTCCATGCCTTCTTTACAGGAGCTCAGAATAACGGAATCTTGTGATAAGATGGACAAATCGACTATATCGGAATTAGTACAGTCGAGATCTTGAGGCAATGTTCCCGCTGCCATTTTAGATGTCTCTCTTGTGAAAAACGTATCACTCAAGTCCAAACATTCACACACTAACCACGCATGATCGACTCTGCTCACCTAATTCAATCAATCACATTAACCTTTTCACCTCTTTTGTTCTCTCAAAGACAAATATAAAGGATTTGTAAACACAGTGGTGGTCGAGAGCTGTCGACAAGATATTGGACTTCTTGGCGCGGATCATCTACCAATCTTTGATGTGATGGCTTACGCCCCATTAGACAACTCGTGCGTACCTTTTTGACAGATGGTACACACTACGTCATAAAATGACCCTTACCGTTGCCAAAAATTGAACTTTCTAAACTCCTTCAAGTGGAAAACGCCATTTTTGAGCACACGGCAGAAATCACCAGGTGGCCCGTGCCAGCCTCGCTCAAGCGTTCTCAAGGTACGCAATACGTACAAAACACAGATATTTGAACTTCTGCAGTTGTATTTCAGCTTTTCGTACGTCCTTTTTCCCGGGGCCCACTTTACAGTCATTTTAA
>JAHPZR010020154.1:0-12408 GCA_019787425.1 Platygyra sinensis
TTTTAGCGGAAAGTCTCCTCATGTGCACGGACTGTCATTTGAACGTGCATGTATCAGCGCAATAGCAGATTTGTTCTCAAGTGAAAGTTTCAACATAAAACGGAGACAGTAAACGATGTTGTCTTTCCTTTCAACTGCCGAGAAGTCTCAAAGACAAACAGGTAACAATAATTTTAGGAATAAGACTTAAAAAATATAACGGGTTGTTCAAGTTCTGAAAGTAACGATAAAACAATATGGGGAAGTGACCACAGTATCCGTAGAAGTAGCGCCTTCCGCGTGGACAATGTGAAGGCAGTCTTCCTCGTAAAATGTTACTCATTTAACTTAGCTGTCAAGTGGTTACATCGGGAAGGTTAAAAACAAAAGGAAATGTCAAACTTTTAGCTCTAACAATGGTCGCCATTGCATAAGAGACGTGGTCGCTTGCCAGAGGTTCCAAATAATTTATAGTGATTTGACTTGGAAACTTTTAGTATTTTGGAAACTAGTTGCTGAGGAGAGGTGGTTGCTTAGGAGGGGTGGTCGTAACCACAGGTTTGACTGTATTCTTTACTTAGTAACTAAATTCAGCCTTTTGTTAGTCCTAAATCAACTATCTGTACCTTGATACTTGATGTCCATATTCCTCAGCCAGAAAATTGGCTAATGACTGACGCAACTCCAAATTTCCTTGTCTTGGCCCATACTGGAATAATTCTCCAGGATCTTGAATAGCCTTAAAAGGGTATAAGCAAAGGTTACTCTTCAGTATATATTTTTAACCTGCATGTTATTTTTAAAAACTATTTTCAGTTAATTACCATCAAAATACAATCACATAATATTTAACAATTATTCTTTGAAATCGAGGTAAATATTCTGCCACTATTCACCGAGATTGAGAAGAATAATTGTTTTAGTATATACACAAGAAGTGATCTCAACAACATTTTCAGAACGGAAACCATTAAAAATGGATTTAATTTGACCTCTCAATTCATGCGTGGAAAACGTGCAAGCTGTACAAAGCATGCGCGAATTCGCGAAACTATTCACAGAATCTTTGAACATGGAAAATCTATAGTTAATCTTCGAAAAAAACTCGTGACAGTCTAGAATAACGGTCCTTAAACACCGTTCAAATCAGTGTGAATCAAAAGTATGCATTATTCAAAAGTATGCTTTATTTTTGTTTGGCTTACGCATTATTCACTCGCTAGGAGGTGAATAATGCTCATTAGCCAGAGATAGCGAACCAATCAGGTTGCTTAAAACACCAAGATCACTGAGTGTGTATATACTAAACTTTGATGGTTATGTTAATTATTAAAAATATTATGTAACTTGTATTTTGATCAAGGTTATTAAATACCTTATTATATAGGAAATGAACACTTCATGAAATCAAGCTGTGTTAATTTATGTTAAGGTTGGAAGTGCGGTAGCCTCATGGTTAATGCGCTTGACTCCGAAGCGAGTGGTCCAGGTTTGAGTCTAGCTGGGGACACTGCATTGTGTTCTTGGGCAAGACACTTTACTCTCATGGTATCTCTCTCCAAAGGTGTATAAATGGGTACCAGCAAATTTAATGCTGCGGATAATAACCCTGGAATGGACTAGCATCCCATCCAGGGGGGAGTAGAAATACTCCTAGTCACTTCAAGCTACTGAAACTGAGATAAGCTCCGGCCTGATGAGCCACTTGGTTCATATGCAGACTTAACCTTTACCTAATTTATGTTCATGTTAATTTCTGTGCTGTTAATAAAGTTGAGCATTAATTTCTACGACATTAATTATTATAGTTATTTTCCCCCAAATCTGTGACTTACTTCAGACATTCTTGACACAATGCACCGTTTACATTTCACATCAATTTTTCACATTAATAAATTATTTACTGTACTTCAACTGAATTCTCTTTGTGCTTGCTGTCGGCTTTACAGTGCTAAAATAAATTTGTTCCTTTTCTCGACAAATTCTTTATTGTGGGGTGTACTTAGCAGACACGTTAATTTCCCTCATTTTGAATTGTATATTGGGAGGCAAATTTACCTTCAATTCACATTTATGTAAATCCTGTATATTTCAAATAGGTTGATTAACATGAGCATAAATTTCCTATTACTATATTTGACATTACACAAATGTTTTTCCGTATCATAGTCTCATGGCATCTGAATGCAAGGGGGAACTATTTCCATCATCCCTGAGTGCCCTCTCCACATCAGACAGGGAGACTATTAACCTAAGATTTTATATTGAAGAAGAGTAACAGGATAAGTACTGAATATAACATTATTATTAATTAAGATATACCAAGCAATGCATAGATCCCAGCTCCATGCCTTCTTTACAGGAGCTCAGAATAACGGAATCCTGTGATAAGATGGACAAATCGACTATATCGGAATTAGTACAGTCGAGATCTTGAGGCAATGTTCCCGCTGCCATTTTAGATGTCTCTCTTGTGAAAAACGTATCACTCAAGTCCAAACATTCACACACTAACCACGCATGATCGACTCTGCTCACCTAATTCAATCAATCACATTAACCTTTTCACCTCTTTTGTTCTCTCAAAGACAAATATAAAGGATTTGTAAACACAGTGGTGGTCGTGCTGGTCGAGAGCTGTCGACAAGATATTGGACTTCTTGGCGCGGATCATCTACCAATCTTTTGATGTGATGGCTTACGCCCCATTAGACAACTCGTGCGTACCTTTTTGACAGATGGTACACACTACGTCATAAAATGACCCTAATCGTTGCCAAAAATTGAACTTTCTAAACTCCTTCAAGTGGAAAACGCCATTTTTGAGCACACGGCAGAAATCACCAGGCGGCCCGTGCCAGCCTCGCTCAAGCGTTCTCTAGGTACGCAATACGTACAAAACACAGACATTTGAACTTTTGCAGTTGTATTTCAGCTTTTCGTACGTCCTTTTTCCCGGGGCCCACTTTACAGTCATTTTAAGGTGGCTGAACACAGTTTTTGATACCTCTGTTTCATTTACCTTTGCTTCTAAAACCCTTGATCCTTTGGTCGCCAAAAATGGCAGCAAGCAAGTTAACAACACAAACTTCAACTTTTTGATAATTGAACTGTCGTATGTGCCGTTGCCATGGCAACATGATTAATTATAAACAGGCGTTTAAAATCGGTTTTGTTTATTTGCAGAAAATCTAGTCATTAGATTTTCTTTATAATTTGCATGCAACAAGATTGTAACGATACTCACATGTTAGCGCTATTTTAATAATAATTTAACAAACAGATTTTTAATTATCCCTCGTTGAAGGTTCACTGGTATATCTTAAATTTCCTTTGTTAAATTTTAATTTTTTTGAATCCTCCAGTTACTTATTTCCTAAAGTATTTTCGCTCTAAATTTCGTGAAATTCTAATGAGTGGTTCTCGAGAAATAGGCGTATCTCCGAAAGTCAATTTTTCACTCAATCGCAATTTTTTCGACTTACTACGCATGCGCTGCATTTAACTGGATTTTTTCGGTAACAAACAAAAGCTGAAAATTGCTGGGTTCTTTGCATCGTTACCTTTTACAACATACCTTTGTAATAAAAGACTAAAGCCATCAATACACTGCGTTCAGTTATAGAGAAAAAGAACACAGATAGTGCGGGTGTCGAGTAAATAAAATGATCGCTCTATTGACGGCATGTTTGTTGTTTTGAAATCCTTGTGCACGTGCTGAATTGCATCAGCAAAAGCGCGCGGGAAAACTGTGTTCGGCCACCTTAAGCGATCAAAAAAGCCCTACCCCCGCGGCATGCAAGGCAAAATGACTAAAGATCGCAATGTGTTCCGAGTAACAGTTCGTGTACTTCCAAACATATGTAAAAAGATTTGAAGGGTTGTCCTTGACGTCTTCCAATTTTGTTCAAATTACTCGCCTTGAGAATTTGACTGGAATCCCTTTAGAGTATCTATAAAGCCGACCCAACTTACTGAGTTTTCTATAAGCATGGGCAAACAGAAAAACTGAGACTGCAGCCGAGATGATTATCACATACAAAATTCAGGCTCATAATCAGTTCTACAATCCAATCGTTACATAGCGCTGCAGGGTCGCAATAACGATTGTAACTTCGCAATAAGCAGGGCGCCAGAGGGGAAAATATTAGGGAGTTTTAGCAATGAAGACGGCGACGGCGGGGACAAAACCTTGTAAAAAATGAATTTATATTTTACCTTTGAATGTCGCAGCTGTGTAAATCTGTTTAGTAGTCCTGTCGGTCTAAAAACTCGCTCAGGCTAAACATGCACTCACGACGTTTAATTTAAAAACAAGATACGAAAAATTAGCCATTGCGGTTCGCGCTCTCCACAATACGTAGAACTTAGTCATTTCACGTTGTTGTTTTGCAGAGGACGGCAAAGAAATATACAAAGATTCAAAACGCACTCGCACAGCTATTGTTTTGCTCATTAAACCTTTTGTTTGTTACGCTCTCCTCGCCGTAGCCGTCGTGGTTTGCTAAAACTCCCTAATGAGAAGGTGAAGGACAAAGACAAAATGGAGACGAACAGTAGAAAAGGAACGGAAAGAGGCAGGGTGGAGCTCATGGGAGAAAACGGGGACGATAGAAAAGTGGAGGACCTCTGTAAAGGCTGTATGTGTGACGAGGCACAAGGAGGATGAGTAGCAGGTGACTGGTAATTAAAGTGTGTAACCCCCGAGAACGAAAGATGAAAAAATTCTAGGGTCAAATAGAAAGCAAGCCTGAAAAACGCACCGAGGACAAACAAAACTACACCACTCATCCACTGCGTGTACAATACTCGCCGAGAAATAAAGATAGGAAATAAGTAACTGGAGGATTCAAAAAAATTAAAATTTAACAAAGGAAATTTAAGATATACCAGTGAACCTTCAACGAGGGATAATTAAAAATCTGTTTGTTAAATTATTATTAAAATAGCGCTAACATGTGAGTATCGTTACAATCTTGTTGCATGCAAATTATAAAGAAAATCTAATGACTAGATTTTCTGCAAATAAACAAAACCGATTTTAAACGCCTGTTTATAATTAATCATGTTGCCATGGCAACGGCACATACGACAGTTCAATTATCAAAAAGTTGAAGTTTGTGTTGTTAACTTGCTTGCTGCCATTTTTGGCGACCAAAGGATCAAGGGTTTTAGAAGCAAAGGTAAATGAAACAGAGGTATCAAAAACTGTGTTCAGCCACCTTAAAATGACTGTAAAGTGGGCCCCGGGAAAAAGGACGTACGAAAAGCTGAAATACAACTGCAAAAGTTCAAATGTCTGTGTTTTGTACGTATTGCGTACCTAGAGAACGCTTGAGCGAGGCTGGCACGGGCCGCCTGGTGATTTCTGCCGTGTGCTCAAAAATGGCGTTTTCCACTTGAAGGAGTTTAGAAAGTTCAATTTTTGGCAACGATTAGGGTCATTTTATGACGTAGTGTGTACCATCTGTCAAAAAGGTACGCACGAGTTGTCTAATGGGGCGTAAGCCATCACATCAAAAGATTGGTAGATGATCCGCGCCAAGAAGTCCAATATCTTGTCGACAGCTCTCGACCAGCACGACCACCACTGTGTTTACAAATCCTTTATATTTGTCTTTGAGAGAACAAAAGAGGTGAAAAGGTTAATGTGATTGATTGAATTAGGTGAGCAGAGTCGATCATGCGTGGTTAGTGTGTGAATGTTTGGACTTGAGTGATACGTTTTTCACAAGAGAGACATCTAAAATGGCAGCGGGAACATTGCCTCAAGATCTCGACTGTACTAATTCCGATATAGTCGATTTGTCCATCTTATCACAGGATTCCGTTATTCTGAGCTCCTGTAAAGAAGGCATGGAGCTGGGATCTATGCATTGCTTGGTATATCTTAATTAATAATAATGTTATATTCAGTACTTATCCTGTTACTCTTCTTCAATATAAAATCTTAGGTTAATAGTCTCCCTGTCTGATGTGGAGAGGGCACTCAGGGATGATGGAAATAGTTCCCCCTTGCATTCAGATGCCATGAGACTATGATACGGAAAAACATTTGTGTAATGTCAAATATAGTAATAGGAAATTTATGCTCATGTTAATCAACCTATTTGAAATATACAGGATTTACATAAATGTGAATTGAAGGTAAATTTGCCTCCCAATATACAATTCAAAATGAGGGAAATTAACGTGTCTGCTAAGTACACCCCACAATAAAGAATTTGTCGAGAAAAGGAACAAATTTATTTTAGCACTGTAAAGCCGACAGCAAGCACAAAGAGAATTCAGTTGAAGTACAGTAAATAATTTATTAATGTGAAAAATTGATGTGAAATGTAAACGGTGCATTGTGTCAAGAATGTCTGAAGTAAGTCACAGATTTGGGGGAAAATAACTATAATAATTAATGTCGTAGAAATTAATGCTCAACTTTATTAACAGCACAGAAATTAACATGAACATAAATTAGGTAAAGGTTAAGTCTGCATATGAACCAAGTGGCTCATCAGGCCGGAGCTTATCTCAGTTTCAGTAGCTTGAAGTGACTAGGAGTATTTCTACTCCCCCCTGGATGGGATGCTAGTCCATTCCAGGGTTATTATCCGCAGCATTAAATTTGCTGGTACCCATTTATACACCTTTGGAGAGAGATACCATGAGAGTAAAGTGTCTTGCCCAAGAACACAATGCAGTGTCCCCAGCTAGACTCAAACCTGGACCACTCGCTTCGGAGTCAAGCGCATTAACCATGAGGCTACCGCACTTCCAACCTTAACATAAATTAACACAGCTTGATTTCATGAAGTGTTCATTTCCTATATAATAAGGTATTTAATAACCTTGATCAAAATACAAGTTACATAATATTTTTAATAATTAACATAACCATCAAAGTTTAGTATATACACACTCAGTGATCTTGGTGTTTTAAGCAACCTGATTGGTTCGCTATCTCTGGCTAATGAGCATTATTCACCTCCTAGCGAGTGAATAATGCGTAAGCCAAACAAAAATAAAGCATACTTTTGAATAATGCATACTTTTGATTCACACTGATTTGAATGGTGTTTAAGGACCGTTATTCTAGACTGTCACGAGTTTTTTTCGAAGATTAACTATATAGATTTTCCATGTTCTAAGATTCTGTGAATAGTTTCGCGAATTCGCGCATGCTTTGTACAGCTTGCACGTTTTCCACGCATGAATTGAGAGGTCAAATTAAATCCATTTTTAATGGTTTCGTTCTGAAAATGTTGTTGAGATCACTTCTTGTGTATATACTAAAACAATTATTCTTCTCAATCTCGGTGAATAGTGGCAGAATATTTACCTCGATTTCAAAGAATAATTGTTAAATATTATGTGATTGTATTTTGATGGTAATTAACTGAAAATAGTTTTTAAAAATAACATGCAGGTTAAAAATATATACTGAAGAGTAACCTTTGCTTATACCCTTTTAAGGCTATTCAAGATCCTGGAGAATTATTCCAGTATGGGCCAAGACAAGGAAATTTGGAGTTGCGTCAGTCATTAGCCAATTTTCTGGCTGAGGAATATGGACATCAAGTATCAAGGTACAGATAGTTGATTTAGGACTAACAAAAGGCTGAATTTAGTTACTAAGTAAAGAATACAGTCAAACCTGTGGTTACGACCACCCCTCCTAAGCAACCACCTCTCCTCAGCAACTAGTTTCCAAAATACTAAAAGTTTCCAAGTCAAATCACTATAAATTATTTGGAACCTCTGGCAAGCGACCACGTCTCTTATGCAATGGCGACCATTGTTAGAGCTAAAAGTTTGACATTTCCTTTTGTTTTTAACCTTCCCGATGTAACCACTTGACAGCTAAGTTAAATGAGTAACATTTTACGAGGAAGACTGCCTTCACATTGTCCACGCGGAAGGCGCTACTTCTACGGATACTGTGGTCACTTCCCCATATTGTTTTATCGTTACTTTCAGAACTTGAACAACCCGTTATATTTTTTAAGTCTTATTCCTAAAATTATTGTTACCTGTTTGTCTTTGAGACTTCTCGGCAGTTGAAAGGAAAGACAACATCGTTTACTGTCTCCGTTTTATGTTGAAACTTTCACTTGAGAACAAATCTGCTATTGCGCTGATACATGCACGTTCAAATGACAGTCCGTGCACATGAGGAGACTTTCCCGCTAAAAAAAGCTCTCGCTTCGAAGATCAAAAGGTACATATAATAGCCGCACTGTTTATTAATTATTTTCATCACTTGGCGTTTATTTATTTCCTCGAAGATCACTGTTACTTTTGGGAATACGAAAACTACCCGGCGCAAATGCTTGAAGTAGCCGGTGACTTGCGCCGGGCGCCGGCTAAATTTGAAAACCCTGACAAATATGAATTAATTCATATATACTTCACATTATCATATTAAGTTAATTAATTTTAGTATAAATTATTCTACTAGTCAGATTTTCTACTAGTCATTGATTTATTTTTCTTAAGTGCAAATGAGGATTAAAATACTGTTTTAATAATTTTTTTCTCTTTTCAAATCAGTGAGCATCTGTTTATTACTGGAGGATCATCACAAGGCCTTATTTTGTTATGCAATGTGCTCTTTCAGTCTGGGGATCCTGTTTTTGTGCCTGATCTGATTGGTTGTTCCCTTGACATTTTCAGGGATTTGGGCCTCAAACTTGTTTCAGGTTAGCGTTGTTTAGTGAGTTCTAGATGCATGCACTGGGATATATTTTGAGCCAACCCTTTTTTGCTAAAAGATCTGGATTGTAAATATCTCAAAAGAATAATATAAACTGTGGTACCACATGCATACCATAGTGATCGATCTACAACTGTACCACATATTCTTATTATCCAACTAGTCAAATTTCAATTGATTTTCTACTGTAGTTCCAACCGATGAGAATGGGTTGATTGTGGAAGAACTAGACAAACTTCTGAAAGTTCATTCTTATAGGAAGAGATCAGCAACAGAAAAGAAGCCATTCTGGGGATTTGTTTACTTGATGACTATATTCAAGAATCCTACTGGACAGTCACTCCCAGAAGGTACTGGGATATTGAAGTGTATGAAGACATGATCCATCTCCGCAGTTCAAATATATAATATTTTCTATATTCACTTGTCTTATGATTATGAAGTGTTGCCGCTATTCTATATTGAAAATTTATTTATCTTTTATGCTTTTTGATGAGGTTCACTTTCCATTTTTCAAATAGAAAAATTATTGTCACTGTACATGTATTACTTGTGAAAATCTTGTGGATGGCAAGTCTCAAAAGTCACAAAGAGAATACATCTATAACTAATGAATGATATAGTCTGGTTACACCAGCATAGACATTTGAGTGAAAAGTTAATCTTGTCAATGTAACAACAGGTTTCATGTGGCAAGTGTAAAACTCAGTTTTCAAGAATTGTGTTCCGTAATTTAGATAATTGCACTACTCAGAAAATTCTCCCCTTTGGGAAGAGTGGGAGTGCTCATACTTGAGGAAATATTTATTGTCGTCAGGAAATGTTGAATTTAACAGGTAACTGCTTTAATATTGTGATATTAATACTTTGTTAATAGTTTAAATTGTCGTTTTCTTATTTCAGATAGATGTAACGCTGTTATTGAGATAATCAGGAAGCATAAGGTGTTGTGTTTGTGTGACGACACTTTGGCCTGTTTGTCTTATGCCGAAAGTGACTCTCTATTTAAAAAAGCACCAAAAAGGCTCTTTGCCTATGATCAAAGGTTTGTTGACATTAAAAGGTCATTGAATCCACTGTAACTCTCATTTGTCCACTTTAGAGCTTTTGTCTCTCACTGTTTTATAATGCTTGTGGAGGGTCACCAAAGCATCTTCTTGAGAGGGAATGGTTAAAATCATTTAATATATAGTGCCGTGAGCCAACTTTTTTTCTCAGTTTAGCAGGTTCTGCAGAACATGGAAACATTGTTTCTCTTGGATCATTTTCTACAATCTTCAGTCCTGCTTTGGGAATTGGCTGGTTGGAAGCCCCACAAAATGTCTTAGGACATTTAAAGAACAGGTATTTAAGCTGTTTTCTTTAGAAGGATGGGGTACGCATGGCGGACTATCATAATGGTTATTTTGTGTCACACAACTCAAGACCCTGTAAGAGAGAGAGTTTGAATAATCTAATAGGCTAGGAACATAATAATCTCACTGAGAGTTTCTGTGTCAGCTCTGATCCACTCCCATAGACTTTTGGTACTGGCAAATTTTTTGAGTACCCTGGAATGGTGTAAATGAGTAACAGCACCATAAATCCTGGATGCAGGACCCAGGGCACTTACTTGAAGTTTAGGAGAGCAGGCAATGAGCATGGATGGGCCAACTAGTTGTATCAACTTAAAGCATTTCACTGTTTTTTAAGGCAAAATGCCAATTTCAGAAAGAAAACAAATGGCGTCATTAGCATGCTGAAATATCTAAACTGGTGCAAAAGTGTTCAATAATTCTGTGTAATAGAGTAATACATACTTGTCAAGTAAGCAATTATTGGCTGCGATTTTGTTTTTAAAGTTGTCTTTTTAAACTTTTTCAGTTCTTTTGTGCGCCATGTTGATTCAAGCCAGCACTATCTCAGTGGAGTGATGACTAGTGTCATTGAACTTGGTCAACTTGAAAAACTTCTTTCCTTGCTGAAAATCAGCTTCCATGTGAGTGAATGATGCAAGCTGATGCAAAGCACAGTAAAGCTGCTGCAGGTCTCTAGTCAGCATTGTTGTTGTTGTAGTCATTTTCTTGATGTAGAACTCCCCTGTTATAATGGCAGGGGTTCTCCTCAGAACTGCTGATAAATAATCCCCCAAAAAAGTACCAGAATATTTTGTTTTATGGGCGTGGCACAAATTCATCCCCCTTGTAGGTAGCGATTCTAAGGCAAAAAACTGACAACTTTTCAGCTCACCTTTTCACCTTAATGGTTCCATTGACAATAATTTCAATGGTGGTCATTTGAGATTTTAGGACTCTAATTGGTACAAAACAATGAGCTTTACATGTATGCTCCTCATGTTTAGTGGAGAGTGGTTTCCCCCTCCCCCTGGTAATCGCTCTTTGCAAAGAGCCGTTTCTGCATGATTTCAACCCACTGACTCCCGTGCCGCCCGTAACCGGCCGTGACGAGCCTTGGCCTTTCTTCCATTCTGACGTCAGTGCTTTTGACCGAAATTGGCATCATCTGTACCCAACTTCTGAAGGAGGAAAAGATCTTTCTAATAATGCCCAGATCAGAGTGATCGGCCTAATGGAGCCTGAGATATGCGCAAAATGCTCAAAAAGTTGAGTGAAAAACTCGATTTTTTGCCACTACATCCGGCTGCTCAATGGTAAAAATTGCCCGCCTCGATGATGCTTTCTTAGAAGTTTTTTTAACAGCAAGCAAGCCCAGTAGAAGGGCAAACACTGCAGCAAAAAGAAAAGAAAAGGAGAAAAAGGAAGGGGAAAAAAATCAAAAATCTAAAAGCCTAAAGACGTAGGTCACCTACTCGCACGCCCGAGCCAAAATGTCGTAAAACGCGATGCTAGTGACAAGAAGGGCAAGCTGTTGTGTTGCAAATGCATTTTCGATCAGATTAAAGCTAATTTGGCCGAGATCCAGCCTCAAAACCACCAAAATGTCCATTAACGCATTTTTGGCAAAAAGCTCTAGGAGTCAATTGGTTAAGAGACGTTGTTAATGAACGGTTACGCAGCCCCATAAATCTCTAATAACATTCATTGAGAGTTTTCTCTATATTTAAAACCCGTAACTTTAAAATTGATAATCTTTGTGCATTGATATTGTAAGGAGAAATCAGATGGTAAACGCTCGTGAGAAATTTAAAGGTTGATCGTTCTTGTTCTTTTTCCTCAAGGGTCGACTTGATGCCATGTTTAATATGCTCATGCAACACATGCCCAAAGAAGTAAAGATTTCTAAACCTCAGGCAAGTAAAAACTCTCCTAGCCTGCGAACACAGACGTATTTCTAGTTGTCACTTGGTAGTCGGAAATATGCCCGCGTTCGTAGGCTTAAAATTATTTTTACTTGCTATTTGTCGTATGTTTACTTGTTGACACAAATGCTATTTCAGAACTGCACGTCTTTACTTCCGTTTTATTTTGTATACAGGGTGGAATATTTGTATGGATAACATTACCTCAAAACATTGACGCCGATGGTAAGTTACTATTTATTTACTTGTTATACTGTATTACCGGTGGGTAATCAGAATCTTTTCATATCATTTGGTTGGAAAAACTGATATGCCCTATGCAGTACTTCACTCAAAATCTCTGATACCAACCAAATTTAATACTGGTTTAGGGAATTGGCAGTTAAATAGGCCTTTTTTCTTACGGAATTCACCCAGTTGTAAGCGTAAAAAGTGACACTCTAATTTTTTCGTTCATTGTATA
>JAHPZR010020156.1:0-15000 GCA_019787425.1 Platygyra sinensis
TCACACAATCATTTTATCCGTGACGAACATAAAGAGCGTCTGCTTGACGCTGCCTCAGACCCTCGTACCAAAATTCTGTTCGAATCCCGCTGCTTCGTCTTCGCTGTTGTGCCATCGCGTGAAAGACCACCAGCTACACAGGCTGGTAAGACTTTTGAACACTGCTCAGCCAAGAAAGAAAATAACATAGTTATGCCTTGGCTTTAGAGAATCAGAGTATACATGGTATAGTAGAAATTAGAACGATTGTTGCTGTCTGCAGCAAAGCTCGTCTTAAGAAATTATTAAATGTGGACAGTTCCAAAGCATTGTAAATAGTCAACAGCAGTAAAGATAACCCTCTCTGAGATTTTATAAACAAACATCCATGTGTGTTAATACTCAATACTTGAGGACCGTTTAGGTATGTTATTTTTAAACTGCAGGCCATCGTCAGAATTCTTGCGACAGCCAAGATGAATTATGTTCTATCACTCAAAAGTGCTTATAACACTGGAAAGATTGTTGATGTATTTAAAAAGGAAAGTAACTTGAATGAGAAGCTCCTTGTTTGTTTGCCTTGTAAAACATAATTCGTCTGTTTGTTTGTCTGCGGTAAAGAAACAGACAGAGAGCTGAACAATGCCTCCTCGTAGAACTTCAATTGAATTTCCGACTCTTTGCCCAGTCGGAAATACGCCGAACATTCTGAGGTTTTCTTGTCGCCATCAGGTCCTTGTTACTAAGCAACCAACTTGTCGAATATTGTATGCTCAATTTATGCCAATCAATTCCGTCCAATACTAACCTGCAATCAGGCGGTTTTTTTTTCCTTCCCGGCGTCTAAATACAGGGAGGGATGGTATGATCGCAGGTTAGCCCAATACTTGCTTTAAGTTCAACGATTTTTGGGTCATAAGAGAAAGGCAAGACTAGTGATAGTAATACTAATAAAAACAAAACCAGAGTTTTACATAATTTTGTAAATTAAGCGGTCATTACCTTAAAAATAAAAGGATATAATTTCTACCAATTCCAAGGTGTCAAATCTGTTGTTATATTTTCTTTGTTCTGTGATTACTGACGAGGTGATGAATTAGTAGCTTCCGCCATCTCACGATGGCAAGCATTAGAGGAAGTTTGTCTTATTTCCTATCTTTATTTCTCGGCGAGTATTGTACACGCAGTGGATGAGTGGTGTAGTTTTGTTTGTCCTCGGTGCGTTTTTCAGGCTTGCTTTCTATTTGACGCCAGGAAGTTATTAGGAGTCGTGACATGAGTAGAACCTGCCAGTTGCGGAAAGCAAAGAATAAAATTACCTTTACAAGATTTCATGACTGACACAACATTCGTGACAGCTAGGCTAGAACGTGAAACAACCTGTCCCTCCATCCCGCTCAAGCTGCGAATAATTGTGAGCGGAGCATGCTGAGAAACGAGTAGCCTGTGTAGCAAGCGTTTCTGTGCGGGTTGGTAGCAAACAAAGACCGAGGAACGGGATTTTCGGTATTTTGCCTGCGCGGAAAATGGGGCGAGAGCCAAGAAAATAGAAAGATGGGGGAAGGGGAGGGGAAGTTTCCTTCCTTCATTCCTCTTCCCCTCCGCCTCTTTCACTCTCTTCATTTATAGCCCTGTAATTCTTTGCTCCCGAACCGCACAGAAACGCTTGCTACGCAGGCTAAGAAACGAGTCTCACAATACTCTATTTTCAATGTTTCGTTCACATTCTGTTTCAAGCTCACAAACAGTGGGACCGATCAGTAGTCTAGACGAGCATCCAAATCAAGCCTGCTAAATAAACCAGAGAAAGGTTTTTCAAAAGTTAAGAGCTACGAAGATGACTTTCAAAGCGTGATCGTCTGGGTTGAGGCAGTTTCGACAATCACATTGTAAGAATGAACTACTGATACTCCTGGGTTCAAGTTAACCATTTATTATGAAGGCGACTTACCGATCAATACTTCCCAATCCTTTTTTGCAGCTGTTACCTGCATTGAAAAAACAAACCGAAGTTAAGATTGCTTCCTTGGAACAAGGAAATCCAGTACTCTATTTGAAAATCTGTTTTTCTGTATTTGCAGAGAAGAAGGTTTCGGTTGGTTTTTACTGGGGACCTTTAGATCGGAGGACGAGGACGACTACGAGTACTAGTTTTCTGTTCTGAGCACGCGCACTTCGAAAAATGTCGGCCTCCAAAACCTTATGCGCATGCTCAGTGCGTAAAACTCGTATTCGTAGTCGTCCTCGTCCTCCGATCTAAAGGTGCCTGCTCAGTGTTTCCTAGCAGTAACATGGTCACTCGAAAGAGCAAAAGAATTATCGCATTGCATGGAAACCATAACAAAAGCTAACAAATTCACAGTTGACTGTACCTCGTACGCTGTTCTTGTTTCAGAGAAGCAAACTCCTCCAACAATAAAGATGATGAGGCGGGGACCTACTCGAGCTTCTGTAGAACCCTACAGAAAACAATCCACAATGAGGGGACATCTTGTATTACGCTCAATGAACACTGCATTTGGAGGGACTACAGCACTGCTGCAAAAACGTCTGGGTATAAATTAAACAATACAGACTGACACGGACACGAGAATAAGGCAGCTTGGTAGTCCTGATGTACAGGGCCAATCGAGTATGTATAACGTGAAGTGCAAGAGCAGCACAATGTTTCGTACCTTTTCCTTATGCCACTGACCATAAAGACGAGCACTGTTGAAATTAAACATAATGCAATACACTAAGCAACAAACAAAACCAGAACACAACTTAAAGACACTAGGTTGGTCTTACAAAAACGACAACTTTTACAAATGAAGCTTCTTTTGACAAAACATATTACCATTGCAAAAATTCAGTCATTGATGATCATTTGCAAATAATCAAGTAGCATGGCATAACGACAGTAGCACCTCCCTTACCTCACAGCTTTACCTGTTAAGGAAACAAAAATTACAGAAAAATCATTTAAGATCGGCTTGGCCTTTGTTGTCAACTAGCATGCGTGCAGGCTCACGTTGGAGCACAAGCGGCGTAGCCGCGAGCGCGAAATCAAGCGGCGAAGCCTGGAGACGAGAAAGGCGCCTCTTCACCAGACTCCTTCCCGCCAGAACGCTTTGCTCTTCGCCGCTCGCGCTCGACTTAAAGGTGAGTCTACTCGAAGGCTAGTTGTAAACTAGCAAAAGAGAAATAGTTATCTGTTCCTACCAGCTGCAGAAACTAAAAGGTGCTGTGAACAACAAACCCTTAAATAAACCGAAGCGCTGGTCAAATTCTAATAAACCCTAGCTTTCTCCAACTCCGTTATTCTGTCACGCTTGGTCAAGTTGTTTTCGTTGATTCACTGTAGGTCACAGTATTTCTGGTAATTTTGTCACGCAAGGTCAAGCTAATTTAATTGGGTCTGTCATGCTAGTAAATCACACTATTTTTTGACGATTCGATGTCTGTGATAAAATAATACAAAACTTGTCTAATCGTTTTAGACAAGGTTTTCATACAAACGGCTTTCTGTCAGCCCATCTGAAACGACATGCTTTAGATAAATATTTCAAGTTTCATTGAAGACCACTTTTCAAGTAACGCTATTGCCAAATGTATCTGCATACAGTATAACGTGTCCAATCACTCACCTAAGTTACTATTCATCGAGCCTGCTTCAGTTCTTTTAGATGCATAAGGGTACAGAGACTCACTGAGCTTGTTCTCAACAGCTTCCTGACACACAAAAAAATATATCGGTTAGAAACTACACCGCACAAATTGAATGTGAAATAAGAAAAAGAAAAAAACCCGTCGCCCGAGTTTTCTATGGCGCTCGGATGCAAGAGAGCAGTCCTCAAAGCGACAGCTCTCAAGGAGCCCAGAAGGGCAAAAGCCAAAAAGTTAGGAGACCAACAAGTAATGTTTTGGGAGATGCTTCAAAAACTTAGGCGCCCAAAGGACTTTCTTGGGTGCCCCAGGCTGCCGGGCTCCTGTTAGGAAGCAGCCTTGACTGCCACATAGAATATTGAACGTCTCCGAATAGGCTAATTTGGCAATATTAAAATTATAGCTTGGCTCCGAGGCTTGAAGAATGAAACAAAATAATCACATCGAGGGAACGGATAATTAATTAATTAATTATTTTTTCTTCCCTTATGCCTTTGCGCCACAAGGCACGAAGATGGATAAGTGAAGCCTCGTAGATAAAATTAGAATTTTAAATTATCGAAATTGGCCTATTAGCCTTCGTTTCAGGGAGTGAGATTGCATAACAAACAACCTCGTTCCCAGGGTCTCCCATCTTACCGCTCCAAGAGGCGGTAAGATGAGACCCTGGGAACGAGGTTGCCCATGATAGAGCCGTTAACAATGCGAAAAATCTTCCTGCGAAGGTATTTGAAGATGGCACATTTAATAACAAAAAGCCAGGAAAAAATGTAGAAACCCTCTACTAAGTAAACACTAGCCTACTAAGTAAACACGTAACGATTCAGAGAGAACATTTCTCACCTCCATAATATCTTTTATGATCGGAACCCATCGCGATAACTCATACAGTGATGTGCGCTCTTTTCTTGCCGGTTTGGTTGTTTTTCTTGCACCAGACTGGTGAGAAATTATAAACAAGAGAATACTGTATCAATTGGCGCAAGAAAAAAAAAAACCGCGGTAAGAACTGCATTTTCCTAACAATCCTCGCAAGGTTTGGAAATTTTGTTTTCGACAGCTTCTTCTTCAAATACCACAGATCATCACGCAAAAGCTACGATCCATTGCAGTTAACCATGTCAAAATAGCACGGTCCAGTTGTTCAAAGGGTGGATAACTGTACCCACCGGAAAAAAAGACACTATCTAGTGGATAAGTGTTAACAAAACAAACCACGTTTTCCTCTGGTTAGTGATTTATCTGCTTAATAGCAGTATCCACCTTTTGAAAAACCGGAGCCAGAGCTACTGTATTCGTAGAAAAGTTGACCCACAGCTTAAAGGGGCTACGTCACGGTATTTTGAGTTACTTTGACCATCGACAAAATTACCTTGAAATTGGAAAACACTAAAGAGATAATAATAAACCATGAGGGAACAAGGATGATAAAGGATGGAGAAGATTGACACGGATTACCAACAACGAAATGGAAAAATTTAGGCTCAATTTTTCCAAACCGTTTAATCGTAATGCAGCTCCTTTAAGAGAAGTCGCCGTCTTCGACGACATTTTCAAAGCCCACCAAATAGAAATCAGAATGTTCTTTGCTGGTTTTGAGGTAAGTAAAGACAGAGTCACGGCAACGAGTGTTAAGGCAATTCTCGTAACACCTCTGAAGGTTTGCTTTATGAATCCCGTAACTTTGACTAGGCACTATCTGCCTACTTCCTGGTATTACATGTAGCAATATCCTGCTGAAAACCAAGGGTTCAGAAAAGCGACCCCAACTAAAATAAAAAAAAAGCTTGATCACCAACAAAACGAAAGAGCACACATACCGCATCTTGTATAATGGGTACTCCAAGATACGACATGTTCTTTATAATAGCACTGGAATAACAACAAAAACAAAACAAAAAAACTGAAAACATTCTTATTAGTAAGCAGCAGTATTAAATGGTCAATTCAACTCTACTGAAATGCTACTTCTCGTAGCAATTCAGACTTTCCTCTCTACCCTGCTATAAACGACAGTCTGACACCTTGGATTATCTTAGGCATGATAAAATGCACCATACATGTATACAAGAACAAGACAACAGGAATGATTGCCCGACTCTTCCTCTATGTAGATTTTAAAGAACAATGAGGGGAATACGGAAAATTAAAACACTTAGAATACATGTTTAGATTTGTCACAATTGTAACTAATGCTAGTGTTCTTGTAACTAATGTTATGTTTTTGTTATTTGTTTGTTAAGTTTCTTGTGTGTGTGTGCAAAAGCATTAAAAATTTGAGAAAAAAAAGACCAACCGGTAATCTGAAGGGATCTGTGCATGTTCACACAGTTTCGCTAAATTCTCTTCACTTATACCTAAAACAACAACAGCAAAAACAACAAGAGGAAACCAATAAGAGACCATGTTTTCAGCCAAGGACAAACTTTACACGATGACTGACCCAAGTATCTTTTTACCCCCCTCCCCCACCCCCCTTCCCCTTCCTTAACCTGGAACGACCGAGAGGAGAAAGAAGACCCCGGAAACGAGGTTGTGAGCAGGTTGGTATTACAAACAATATGAAAGCGCCATGTTCATTGTTCTAAAATGGCCATGAGGATTTCAGGACAACTTTTGATATTTGGAGGTGTTTTCTTTGTATCCATCTCTTCTGGAAATTGAGGGGCAAAAGGAACTTTGAAAAATTGCAATTTTGTCTTGAAAGCCTCAAAGCCAAGACAAAACTAACTATATCGAATGAGGCCTGTTGTGAAACACTTGGGGGAATTGTTTAACAGCAATTACAAACATGTGTCACATGTAAGGAAATAGTCATGATTACAAACTACCATCATTTCTAGTGGCGCTTCAATACAACCAAAAAGCCAAAGGCGAGGGTAGTAGTAAATGAGACTGATAATTCTTGGGAAGTTCTGAAATGCGAGCCACTGAGATGAAAATTCCAGAAATTCCTACAAGAAAATTTAATGGATGGAAAAGGGTTGGTAAGATTAGGAAATTATCAAAAATTTGGGTATGCCTGACAAGGATGTCCGATTTTCCAGAAAACCTAAAAGTGTTACTCCATTCGCCCTGAAAAATAAATACAGAACTTTGGTTGAGTGGAAGGCACCAGGGAAACTCTAGTCTTACCATTTTTGAAAATAATATACAGGAGTATTATCCGGATCTTGTCAGAAATGCTTTGGAGGTAAAACAAAACAAAAAACGATATCAGCAAGTGAAATGAAATTATAATTAGCAAATGAAACAGTCCATTTAAAGGGTAAACATTCCAGTGACATTTGGTAAGGAAGTACAACCTTGGTGGAATGTAACTATTAGAGTAGGACTTACTGAACATCTAAATTTAACAGTAGTGGGACAATACTCTTCATTGGGTCCTTGATACCTTCGCCATCTTTGTCTACTCCAGTTGCGAGATCCTATCGCAAAAAGATACAAGGTTAGACCTCTCAAACAATTCACAAACATTGTATCAGTTCTCGAAAGATGAGGCAGGATATGTGAGGGAATAGAAATGGATGCTTTTCTCCGCAGCTAAAACCTTTCTTCTCCAGTGGTACAATTTGGTTTCCTTTTTTGGAAAACTAAAACGTGGTTAAAATTGTAAAACCTAACAAATGTCCAAGTTATGCTTGCCTAGGGAAAATTGCATGGACACACTCAAGGAATCCAAACATTGCCATATCAGCCTGTTGTAATAGGGAAAGAGTATTAACCTCACCCTCCAAGACAACAAGAATGATTAACCTTTGGAGCAAGGATTTTGATGTTATTTGTCAGTGTCCAGTTGATATTCAACCTACCTGCTCAACAGCACAAATGTCCTTCAAAGCAGTTTGGTTGTATTGCTTCATACAATCTTCTGCCAGGTGGAGATGAACAATGAACTGAAAGAAAAGTCAGATCTAGAAATTTACTACCAAGCAACATAGGCACGCAGTACGTACAAAGACTGCAGACCAATGTAAAAAGGTAAAGTCTGCATACGAGCCAAGTGGCTCATCAGGCCGGAGCTTATCCCGGTTTCCTTAGCATGAAGCGACTGAGAGTATTTCTACTCCCCCCTGAATGGGATGCTAGTCCATCGCAGGGTTACCCCCCAGCATTAAATTTGCCGTTACCCATTTGTACACCTGGGTGGAGAGGGGCACTGTGCGAGTAGAGTGTCTTGCCCAAGAACACAACACAATGTCTCTGGCCAGGGCTCGAACCCGGACCCCTCGATCTGGAGACGAGCACACTAACCATGAGGCCACCGCACCTCCCTACAGACCAATTATCCTGTGAAATCGTGCGGAATATCTCCTGAGCCAACGAGGCCGTAGGCCGAGTCAGCTAAAATCAGACGATATTCCGCGAGATTGAGCAGGATAATTGTTTTATTATTCAACAAATTGATAACAAAATTGATTTCCAAGCTCGTAACATTTTTAAACCTTTCTGTCGACATTTTTTCACTTCACTTTTTCTTCCCACGTAGGAAGCTACATATATTGCCGGATATCTGTTACCTACGGATGGCAGATATAGAGAGCATCATGACCATATTTGGATAGTGTTACAATTTGTTGAATAATAATTGAACATATTCCAGGCCTTGCTGAGAAGCATCATCCAAAAAGACATGCCTAACTTGCCTCACTAAAAATACATACCTTGCTGACTTCTTTTTGATACTGAGGCATTTTCTTCAAAATCACTTGGAGATCTTTCATTGTTGTCTACAGAACAAAAGGGAAATATTAAAACTGTGATGTGTAATGGTCTGTAATTCAGCCTTTTTCACACAAACTGAAAGCTTCACTGTGACAAATTCCCCATCAGACAACAGACCAGTTCAAATACTAGAAATTAACACCATATTACAAAAATGTTTGTTACCTTGTTGGAAGTTGAGATTTTCTTGTCTATAGCAAACTCCTTTATTGCTGAGTTGACCTTCCTAGCGTAAACAACACAACATATAAAGAACTATAATTTGCAATTACATGTAAACTTAATAATCTACAAGATAGCAGAAGATCTGCTGACAAATCTTTGTATATTAATTTACAAAGTAGCATTCTTTAATTTGCTGGTAAATTGTATCAACAACCGAAATATTTGTTCAAAAGTATACAGTATGTACACACTGTACCTCAAAACATCAGCAATGTGCTCATGACGATGCTTAACCCACATTTCATCATTATCTGCAAGTTAGAAATAATTATCTACACAATCATGTGATAAAATTATCACGTATCTAAATGCCAATTCAATTGACCATTACCCAAAGCTTTACTTCTGCAAAAAGTTCCAAAAAAAGAGTATACTAACCATCAAGAATAGTTTCCTTTTCTTCATTGCTGGATGATGAAATATATCTGTTACCAAAAAAAAAACTATTTTAGCTATAATTGTAATGTACTGGTAATTTTTAGCAATTATTGGTAAAAATTACTAGCAATTTGAGAAATAAAATTTGCAAGTGTTTGAATGCAAAACTATGAAAACATATGGCTAAAAACTACCATTTGAGATGAGATTAATGAATTATGGATTAAGCAGAGGTTTTCACTTCTTCATCCACCTTTTATATCATGGATGGAATAGAGGTTTTGCATGGCAGCCATGTTGCATGTGAATAGGAAATTTTTGTATAGTACACTAGCTGTTTTTAATTTTGGCCCTACATTCATCCAGTGGATACATACTTTTTACCAAAATATTACAAGCAGTGTTCTGAATAATGGTTTCTCTACTGGACCTTTTGAGATACAAAGAGGTGTGAGACAAGGAGATCCACTTTCTCCGTATTTGTTTATTATTATCCTTGAAGTACTAGCTATTAGTATACGTGAAAATGATGATATTCAAGGAATTGTTGTTGATGGAGTGGAAATCAAAATTGTGGTTTTTGCAGATGATCTAACTGCTTTCTTGCGGAACGATAGATCTCTCAAATACTTTTTAGATGTCATTTTAAAGTTCGGAAATTGCGCAGGTCTTAGCATTAATTTGGCCAAAACAGAAATGTTGATCTTGGGAAATATGTGCGTTACTCCAGCCCAGGATCAAGGTTTTATCAATATTGAGATCAAGGAAGCGGTTAAAATATTAGGAGTCTATTTCTCTTATAACCGCCGTTTGAGGAATAAATTAAACTTTGAAGGAATAATAGACGCTATCAAAACAAAACTACAGTTTTGGAGGTGGAGGAACCTGACAATTATTGGAAGAATTCAGATTGTTAAAACCTTCGTGATCCCAATGCTAATGTATCGTATCGTGCTGGTTCAATTTGTATAGATAAGGAAGTTATAATTGAAGCCAATAGAATCATTTTTGATTTTATATGGAAAGGTAAAGACAAAGTTAAACGTATATCCCTAATTAGTGATACAAAAGATGGGGGGCTGAAAGCCCCGCACCTGGAATCTATAATCAAAACTCAAAGAATAATGTTTTGCAAGAGATTGGTGGAAAATGAACCTTGTCACTGGAAAACTATTTTATTACACTATCTGAAACCAGTTGGGAATAAGTTCATTCTATGCTGTAATTTTGATGTTAAAAAGCTTCCAATTAATCTTCCAAACTTCTACAGAGAATGTTTTGAGTGTTTTGCGCAATGCTCCGCATCCACATGTAATAGTGTTCCGGAGCTATCACACGAAGAAATATTCAACACTGTTATCTGGAACAACAAATTCATTTGTATCAATGGTAAATCTGTGTTCAATCAAAGCTTGGTTAGTAAAGGATTATTCAGAATAGGTGACTTGGTCACAGAAAATAATCAATTTATCTTTCAAGGCAATTTGCGTCAGTTGGACTTTTCCCCAAAAGACGTCTTTGATCTGATGTCCTTAATGGATGCTATCCCTGCACCGTGGCGAAAATCCCTTAAAACAAATGGTTATGTAGACAAAATCTCGTTTGTCCTTCAGGACCACATTCAACTAGTCTTAGATAACCAGAACGTCTTGATAAGTGAGGTGACCTCTAAAAGGGTCTATTGGGAATTAATTTCTGGGCTTGTGGCTCAACCGACAGCTCAATTGAAGTATAATGAAACCTTTGATGATGTCTGTTTGGATTGGAAGGAAATTTATAGTTTGCCCTTCAAAGTCGCTTTGGACACAAAAACACGAGAATTCCAATATAAGATTCTGAATAGGTATCTAGTGACAAACACTTTTCTAAAGAAAATAGGTAAAACAGATTCGGCAGCCTGTTCCTTTTGTGGTGTGATGGAGGAATCCCTCGAACATCTTCTCGTGACTTGCCACTTCACTGCAACGCTGTGGAAAGAACTTTTAGTCTGGTGTAATGGTAGAGATATCAACATTGAAACCCTTTCTGCGGTGGATATATTATTTGGTGACTGGCAAAGAAAAGATTGTTTCTTGTTATTTAATCATATTATTCTTATCGCAAAGCAGTACGTATATTATTGCAGGACCAATAATTTAAAACCCCTCTTTAATGTTCTATTGCTAAGAATCAAGTCAGTCTATCAATTAGAATGCAAGATTGCTAAATGGAAAAATAAGTGGCAAGTTCACTCTTCGAAATGGAGTAAGTGCGGCTTCGAAGATAAATAAGTTATTGGATTGAAATGTGCGTGATGATAATAACGATAATGGTGATGGTAATGATGATAATAATGATAATTGTTATTATTATTATTGTTATTGTTGTTATTATTATTTATTAACAATATCTACTTTAATTTTAATCTTAGTATCTTAGTATTTTTGTCATTTGGTATGCGTCTGTAAAAAACTAGATGTAAAAAGATGATGATGAAGGGGTGTGTGCGTGCTTGTATGTAAGTGTGTGTAAGTGAGTGTAGTAAGGTAGTAAGTGAGTGTAGTGAATTGTACGTAAAACTGATAATCAATAAATATCATTAAAATACAAAAAAAAAAAAAAAAAATGTTGCATAGCAGAAACAATGAAAATGTTAAATGCATTAGAAATAACATTTTTTTCCCACAGGAAAAATAATCTATTGTTCTTGCCATGCAACATGGCTGCCATGCAAAACCTCCGAGTCAGCTATGAACCCACAGCACCCGAGAACAAGCCAACCCTCACACTCAACCACATCAATGGAAAACAATTAGGAAGGGACTTCACTGGAGGAAATAAGCTATTGCCTGAAACAAAAATATTTGAAAGCCAACTAAGCTTGAGAGTGAGCAACCCTCAATCCTATTCTGGACATGATAATTCAAAGAGCAAATCGGTACGATAATACACAAAACAGGTTTGAATATTGACGAAAGCAAAGTATTGATACTTCCAGTGCACTTGTGAGAAACGAGACTTGTCTTGTTTCAAACAAGACTCTGCCATCTCATTTCTCTCGAGACGAGTCTTGAGAGAAATGAGATGCGTCTCGCTAGACGTTGGTAACTTACTTTTGAGCGGTAGTAAAGTAAACAACTAACTGTAATTCATACACTGCCCTAAAACCGCTGGCCACTAATGTTTATCAATTAAATTATGAGAGGTGTTGATCTTTGTTACAACACTTGTAAAAAAACTGAAATGATTTTCTTTTTATAATTACGATTATTGTAAAACACCACTGAGCTCACGGAAATAGTGCTATATGAATTCTTGTATTATTATTATGTATTATTATTTAGAACTGTATAACATTAGATAAATAATTTCCCCTTCAAAAAAACTCACTTGTACACATCATTGACAATATGAAGAAGATCATAAGTCATTGCCTAGACATACCAGAGACAAAACAAATATGTTGTTAAATTAGCAAGAGGTAAACCCTGTGCACTGTTATGTCAACTTGTACTATCAGTTTTTATGAAACAAAATATGTATAAATAATAACAAACCTGAAAAGTGAGTTCATGCAGCAGGGGAGAAACTGGATCAAATCCTCTGCAAAAAAAGCAAAAAAAAAAAAATGAACAAAACAGGAATGCCACTAAAATTTTCACAACAAGGGTAAATTTGAGCAAAATTACTAGAGACCGTGTTGACATTTCCACTGTCACAAGCGTACAGCTGTAAACTAATGGCCAGAAAGTCAGTGATATACACTGTATATTAATCTCTGGATGTTGAGTTCCACTGTATACACTGTACCTCAAAGGGTCAGTGCACATTCTACAATTATTATAACAGCTGCACCTTTTAAGACCAGTGCATGTCATATAATAGCTTCTGCCCACTAATAAATACCTGTCCAGTAAGATCAGTTGGGAACGATGCTTGTGTGGTCCCTGCAAGTATGCAAAGCAATCTTTTTTCATCAAGCAACATCAAAGTACAAAACATACTAGTTAGCTTGGGAAAAGTACCTGGTACAATAATTTACTTTAAATGATTAAGTGATTTAAGTATTAACCCTTTTTAAATATTTTTGAAGTAAGCAGAAGGGTCATCACTTCAGCAAAGAGGGTATTAGTATCATGAAATACATACATAAATAAATCTGTGTTTGGGCCAATTCAACTTTCAGGTACTAATAACATCTACTTTTCTATAATTATGATCCTCAGACATTCTGAGTTTCCCCAATCACGTCTGAGAGAGAGGTAAGTTGGAAATAAAGGTTCTGAGAATTGGGCTATAGATATACAATAATTACAAAAACTGTATGTTTTCATAAAGATTTGGTCTGTAAAAGTTGTGGGCAACTATTAACTTCTTTTCCAGGTTTACTTAAAACACTGTAAATTTTGATACAACAGGGTTGCAGTGTGTATCTTTGTAATACAGTCGAACCCCTGGTTGCGAGTCCACCTCACATAAGCAACCACCCTCCTCTATGGCCTGTTTTTCCAAAATACCCAAAGTTTCCCAATCAAATCACTATATATGGAACCTCTCTTAAGCAAACAACCTCTTGTAAGTGACTACAACCACTTTGAAGAAATAAAAGTTCAAAATTTTCTTTCATTTTTAGCCTCCTATAAATGACCATTTGAAAGATAATAAAGCAGAAATTGCACAATAAAGCCTTTGTATTATTATCGCATTCCTGAGTTGTACAAGAGATGGAAATTCTCAATGGGAATTACCATAGTGTTTTCTCTGCATTGACTTTGTACAAGGAAAAACAGTTAAAAAAACTAAAGAAAATGCACATACACTGTACTCTATCAGTCTTAAATGAAGCAAAAGTTTGACTCCATATGGTGTAAGTTCTCATTTAAGCAACTACCTCCTGTAAGCACTTATGGGAAGTTTGACCGTATTCTTTTTATTTGTAGTATGATTACTTCTACAATGTACACGTATAATAATACACATGAAAAAATTACTCGATTCTGATTGGCTGAGAGCAGTGCAGCTCAATTGTAACACCAGTGCAGAAAGTGTAACACCGGTGCAAAAAGTGTACCACCAGTGCAAATTACACATCGTAATTCTCGATTATGATTTGCAGAAAGATAATGAGAAAAACTGTAGGCCAATGATATCATGTAAAGCAATGACAAAAATGTTGTACAGAAACTCTGAAAAAAGTTTTCTCAAATGCGGAAAAAAAGGCTTCAATAAACATCTTCCGGCACTTTTTCCGCGCGAATTTTTTCATGTTTGCATTATTAATAGGTAATCATATGGTTTTTCTCATTCAATTTGAAATTAATTTGAACTTGTGAGTTTTTCAAAAAGCCGAAATTGCACTCGCCGAAGTGACTTGTGCAATTTTAGCTTTTTGAAAAACTCACTCATGCAAATTAATTCCAAATTGATTCCAAAGTGTCCTTGACTTACCTCCCCCATTCCAGCTGGATCATCAGCTTTGTATGCATGTAGTTTACTCTGCACAGTATTAGCCAATTCTTCAAGATGAAGACCATCCCTGTCAAAAATTTGGAATTAGCCCCTTCAGTGAAATAACAAGTAATCTCCAAGAAGATCAGTCTTGTTAAGTAACGTGACAAGAATGGCAATCTTTTTGTGCGGATTGAAAGATGACTATCAAAAGAGTAAAACATTTAAGTCAGAGTAATTTCACATTCTTAATTTTAATTTCCAGTACTTACTTCCTGTATCTCACAGAGGGATATTCCCCCAATGTAGCACACAAAGTGGCAATTTGTTCAGCTATTTTCTGCAGAAAGGTTAAATCATAATTCAAATTACATTATTAACAGAGAACCATGACATTCTCACTTTCTAAATCTAACACAGAGGTTCAGTGGAAATATGGAAAATGAACAATGGAATATATTAAGATTGTGAGTCTATTAGAGTGAACACAGTGTGTACAAACTCTTGAATGAAAATGCTATTTGGCTGTTTTGACAGCCAAATGAAATTCTGTACATAACATTTCACTCATGAATTTGATGTCAATGTTACCAATGCTACATACATGTTGTTATAAAT
>JAHPZR010020156.1:20000-47500 GCA_019787425.1 Platygyra sinensis
TTGTCAAAGTAGTCTGCAGATCCACTTGGCTATCGCCTCGTGGATCCACAGCTACTTTGACAATGTTATGACGAAATTCATGATCAATAACAGGACAGACGCATGAAAAACTGACATCAATTTGTAAAATACCCTGCAAAAACATCGACTGTTCCGAGTTACTCAGTTAGGGATGCAAATAAATCATGCCAAAAGGGTAATGTGAATGATTGAATTGGTTGGACCAGCAAGGAAAATGTTTGATGTTCGATCCGCTGTTATTCTGCACTGATTTGAAGGGGTTCAGAGAAGCCAACTTCCTTGTGAGTTCATCTACACATCTTAAGCCCTGGTCAAACGGACCGACAAGTGGTCGCAAGTTGATTTTGCGTAGAGACTTGCATTGGGTGGCCAAACACACTCACAAGTTTCCTCACAAGTACACGCGAGTCCCAAAAAACCCATTTCAAGGCAGACATATGCTGTATTTCATTGGCTAATAATAGGTTAATGGACGTCACTCAACTTGCATTGACTTTGGGTGGCTAAACAGTGAAAAACTTGCTTTGACTTGCGTGCAAATTTGATCGCGATCAAAGTGAGCACAAGTCATTGCAAGTCAACACAAGTGCACGCTACTGGCCTGGCCAAACAGAGTCGCAAGTAGATCAAGTTTACAACTTGAGTCTACTTGCAACTCCGTTTGGCCAGGGCTTTAAAGGAGCCATAAAATCAAAAAAAATTCCAGGGAAAAGGGGGGTCAACATTCACTTTATCCTACAAAAATCTGAGGACGTTAACTTAAAATTTTCATGCGAAAGGATCTTACAGTTAATAGTTCAATGGCATGGGTGCAGATAGTAAAAGGGATGGCCCAAACCTACAGATGACCTACTGATTTAAATCTGGATCAGATATTTTGCTACATGTAATGTAAAGTTCAAACACTGCTTCAACCAAAATCACTACATAAAAACTTAGCAGGCTCATCAACCATTATTTAAGTCATAATTACCTAAATAATGCCTTAATAAAGTATCTAATTCTCTAATTTCTAACGCTAAATTGTTTATCCGGGTTCGAAAGCAAAAGCTGAAACAGTCCAATATTATTTAGATTTTATTAATTCCTCTAATATGAACACAACCTAAATTGTGAATGAATTTATGCAGTCTGAAATAGCTTTTAAGCACTGTCCTATGTTATTATGAGAAGCTTAGATGATAGCTATCAAAATAGATCAGTTAACAAAACTCGATTTTTCCTGCTTTAAATATTTTCAGTGTCTCACTTGTTATGCCCTCCTCGACAATGTCGTGCATCTTGCAGCATGATGAGATTATTCTAGAGCTCAGCTGATCCACCACAAGAACCTAAGGTTTTAACGAATACAAATACAGTTTGCTTGTTATATTTACTCGTCCTTCAGCCAGCCATGAAAGCGAATGTAAACATTATATTCACAAGTAAATAACATGCACACAGCACCAACTCACCTTCCACTCATTCGGCTTTTTATTTACGCGAATCACATCTTGCATAATACCTAAACAGCACACGGGAAATCTAAGATTCATAAGGAATTCAATGAAGCAAACGGAATTAGGAGAAAGCGTAGACTTACGTTGTCCAACCACAGCTTTCAAAGACATGTTTGCTTTTGTGTCTTTTGGTCAGGGAAAAGATGGCGAATAGCTTAGTAGCCTCGCCAACTGGGCGGTGCACCATTACTCGCGCGGAGGAGGAATCGCGCAAGTTACAGTTGAATGTCAAGCAAGGCGCAAGCCTTTTTGGTGGTCACTTACGGGAGCTGAAGGTGATCCCTTAAGAGGGTCAAACTTCTGCCTCATTAACACAAGGTAGCTGGGTCTTTTAAATGTTTTCATTTGAAAAGTCGATTTCAAGAAAAAAAATCCGGTAATTCCCATTGATAAATTTCCGTCTTTTGTACTGCCCAGGAAGGCGATAATGTTACAACACCTTATTATCCAATTTTCGCTCTGTTATCTGCCAAGTGGTCGTTTCAGTGAAGGTTAATATAAAAGCAAAAAAAAAAGTTCAAACTTTTAGCCCTAAAAGGGGTCGCGGTCGCTTACGAGAAGTGGTCGTTTACAAGAGGCTGAAGAGATACCTTTAGTCAGGGTCGTCCAGGGTTTTTGGGTATACGGTATACAGGGGCTTCTTAAATCGGGTATACGGTATATTGCAGCTTAAATACGGGTATTCGGTATATCACTTTCTTTGAATTGTTCGGCTCTAGTTTTTCTCCTTATAACACAATACGAAATGCCCTTCATAAACAAGAGTGAAGCAACAAAAAGGTCGAAAGACCGAAAAAATAAACAGCAAATGTACAAATGCCACGAACCGTAGCAGTCGTGTTTGGCCTGTCTATTTTATTTACCATTATTGCGATAATTGTTTTGACAGAGCCCCGTTCTACATCGTGCGAGACATACCAGCACTCAACCAACTTCAAGGAGCATAAAGCAAAAGTTACGCACTCAACATATACTAAGCATCAACTCCATCTTAAGAAGGGGTTTGCAAAACGAACATGTGCGTTTATATCAAGTTTGCTCCATACTGTAGATCAGCCATTGAGTGCATCAGAAATCTAGAAAAATGCCGTGAAAGAAACACAAAATATAAACGAGGTCGAGCTTCAAAAAAGTCCAGGATCGAAAAGTACATTACGCCATTGGCTAGCTGTTATAGCCAATAGAAGCCAGGGATTTTCGATCCGCAACAAGGGTTATAAACACACCACGAGAAGTCTATGTCAAGCCGCAGAATGTCTAACATTCTCACTTATGTACGAGTTGCGCTAGCAACTTCAGACGTACAGAGTATTTTAGAAATACCGGTAACGGATGAGATCCACATGGAGGATCGAAACCATGGTCTTGCCTGAACAATGGCATATACAACACGCAACACAGTCAACAGATTTGCGCGTAAAGAGGTATATTTGAATCCTGTGGTACCAGAACGATGAAAGGAGGAATAAACCTATACATCGAGCTCCAG
Source organism: Platygyra sinensis (assembly GCA_019787425.1). Taxonomy (NCBI): domain Eukaryota; kingdom Metazoa; phylum Cnidaria; class Anthozoa; order Scleractinia; family Merulinidae; genus Platygyra; species Platygyra sinensis. The sequence goes on from JAHPZR010020156.1 coordinate 23,010, forward strand.
AAACATAAGCTCGATCAGATGGCTGCAAAAAAAACATAAGAAATTCTCTAGACAAGCGTATACCTTTCTCGAAGCAAAGCTATGGCGTCTCCGAAGAAAAACGTACGAAGGCAAATATGATACCCGTGGCAAGAATCTATCTACTGTACGTGCAAACAGTTCTAATCATAGCCGGGCCCGGCGCGGCGTCACAATTTAGAATGCAAGTTAGCAACTCATTCTCAGTAAATGTCATATTTTGTCACTCAAAAGCAAGTACTTGGATACTTAAAAACTTATCTTGCAATAGAAATGATCCAATACAATGCTTCCATTAATTTTGGGTATATTTGGATGAATTTTGGGTATTTTTAGGTATTTTGGCGAATTTTTTTCGGGTATACAGGTATACCGCTACCCCCCTGGCCGACCCTGTTTAGTATTTTGGAAAACTGGTCGCTGAGAAGAGAAGGTTGCTTTAACTGATACGAGACGAGGTCGCAACCGGAGATTTAACTGTATTGCTAAGCCAGCTGTTCCCAAGTCCACTCTCCAGGAGCAACAAGAGGAAGCTTGGGAGGTTGTATTACATGACCTGTTTGGTCGACAATCTTTGCTGGATCGAGTTTTAAAATGCACAGAAAAAATAACCTAAACTGAGTAGAGAGTGATGTGATGAAATATGTTTTGAGCAGAATTTGCCGACATTTAAATCCCTGTTGGTCTGGGAGCTCAGATTTGTTTTCCCATTCAGTGTGCCATCATGCTCTCCTAAAGGGAAGAGTGTTATTTTCATTGTTTTTAAGTGCTTATCGTTATGAAAAGGGACTAACGCACTAGCACACAGGTCGATATAAGAGAATGAATTACGCCTCCAAACAAAAATACCGTGAAAGTCGTGAAAGGCTGGAGTTTTCCTTAGGTTACGCCGTTTCCTGACAATAAAACCTTGTAAGCACTGGTTTTGCCAGGGGTCTTGCCTTATCCCTCACTTCAACCTATAGAGATCCTCCTTAGAAAGTCGTTTGGATGGAGGAGTTTACTGGAAGAGAAGATGCTGGCAAACTATTAAACAGAAACGTAAGCTAAATGCAGTTAACTCTCTCGTAAGCGGCCATCCTTTGTGCAAGACAAAATGATCGCTTACTGGAAAAATCAACAAATAAGTCCAATGCTGGATTGAATGATAAATAATTACAAAAAGATATCTATTACCTTATCAGCTAAAAGTAGGCAAATAGAAACTAAGCTGGTTGATTTTTTTTTTTCACATGCAATAATAGAGTGTATTTGTCAATGTGTCTATTGTTATTAAAATCATTTGATCGAAGTTTAAACCGAACAAAAGCTACATCTTCTTTGTATGTATACTGTTATCATCTGTCATCAGTCCGGTTAAGGCGGGGGTCAACGTGAAGGCTGTTTTCACGTCGCTTAAGGTGGCCGAACACAGTTTTGGCGCGCGCACAAGTATTGCATAAAAACAAACATGGCATAAATAGAGCGATCATTTTATTTGCTCAATGTCTGCGCTATCTGTACTATTTTTTTCTTCACAAATGAACACAATGTATTGAATTGATGGTTTTACTATTTTATTACAAAGGTATGTGAGAAAGGTAACGATGCAAAGAACTCAGCTCTGCTATTTCTCTGTTGCTAAAAGAACCCAGTTAAATGCAGCGCATGCGTAGTAAGTCGAAAAAAGTGCGATCGAGTGAAAAATTGACTTCTCGGAGGCGCTTATTTCTAGCAAACCGCTCATTAGAATTTCACGAAATTTGGCACGAAAATACTTTAGGAAATAAGTAACTGGAGGATTGAAAAAAAATTGAACTTTAACAAAGGAAATTCAAGATATGCCAGTGAACCTTCAAAGAGGGATAATTAAAGATCTGTTTGTTAAATTATTACTAAAATAGCGCTAACTTGCGAGCTTCGTTACAAGCTTGTTGCATGCAAATTATAAAGAAAATCTAATGACTAGATTTTCTGCAAATAAACAAAACCGATTTTAAACACCTGTTTATATTTGATCATGCTGCCATGGCAACGGTACATACGTCAGCTTAATTATCAAAAAGTTGAAGTTTGTGTTGTTAACTTGCTTGCTGCCATTTTTGGTGACTAGAGGATCAAGGGTTTTAGAGAAAAATGTAATTGAAACAGAGGTATCAAAAACTGTGTTCAGCCACCTTAACACGGCCTTTCTGCCAATATCTCGGTCACGTTTCAAGCGACGCCAAATCCCTCTGCTTATTCCGTTGTCCACTATTTGGCAGTTTTGTGTAAATTTTTGGGTGATTTTTAGGTGTTTTGGGAAAGAGAGATTTTTTCTCAAAGGATAGGTTAAATTGAGGAAAATATGAAATGTTGAAGATTTGATGGATTTGGAAAATTGAAATTTGAAGTGAAGAATTAGTAGACGGATACCAAACAGTCCCCTACCAACCTGGGACTCTTTTTGGAGGGGGTCTACTGTCTGGTAGTGTTTCAAACCTCTTTTAATCCTAATAATTCCCTCTTAATTATACTTCAAATTTCACTCCTATTCAGGTTTACCCCCGCCTTAACGTTATAGCAATTTCGTATATACCAATCAAGTGAATAGTACTTTTCGCGCGCGCTGATTGGCTAGCTCGGAGGTGATTAGCCAAGTCACCTCCGAGCAGGCAAAGAAAAACAAAATGGCTTTTGTTGGTTCGTTATCACAAATAAAGTTACTCTTTTGGCTGCTAGTTATTCAGCTTGTGGGGTATATAGTAAAACAATTATTCACCTCAGTGTCGGTGAAAGTGGTGGATATTTACCTCCACTTCGGTGAATAATTGTTAATTATTAGCAATTTATCCCAGCTTCTCAGCGAGAGAGAGTGAATAGAGTGAGTTATTGATAGAGTTGTTTCATTGCTGGCGTTACAAATATTGTTATTGTACGCAATACAAGACCATACAAGGAAACTTTTGAGTCGTTTTAGAGCTGATAATATGGCCCATTAACAAAGATGCAAGGTCTGTGTTTTGAGACTCTTGAACATAGATGTGTTTTGCATAATGTCGCAGATGAGGCGACCTTTTTAATAGGTCAAGGTTTTTTAGTATTTGACACTTTTGCTTTAAAGTTAGCCCGCATGGAGTTACGTTAATTGCACAGGTCAGCTATTTTGTTAGTTGCTAAAATGAAATTAAACCGGAGTTTTTATCAGATCGTAGCGGATTGAAACTTAGCAGAAACTTTCAAACCGAGGCTGGCGTAACAACATTTAACATGGCGCTGTAAGTTGAATTCCTGTACTTTTTCTAACACCTCTTTATTTTTATTATTATTTTTTAAAATTGTTTTCATACATTTTTTTCCGCCGTCCGCATCCACACTTTACAGTCCCTTCTGTGTAAAGATTTGATCATCTTGGGAAGTCGCTTAGGGAAACAGAAAACAAAAGAATATATCAAACTTCACAGGGGCCTAAAAACTGGTCGCGATCGCTTAATTTTGAGTAGTGGTCGCTTACGAGGGAACTATTGGAACAGTATTTGACTGAAAAACAAAACGGTTATTTATAAAGAGGTCGCTTAATTACGGGAGGTAGTCGTCTTACGAGAAGTGATCGCTATATGAGAGAGCTGACTATAGTTCCATTCGGGTAGCGGAAGCTCGACATCACTAATCATACGGTTGTGAAAATCTCGAAAGATCCCCCTTTAGGTCACTAGACTTTTCTTCGCCTTTCGGCCAAATGTAGGTAACAGATGATGTATAGCTAATGGTCTGAAAAACGACTCGATCAACCAATGACTCTACTCTTGTGGGTGGAATAGACAACAACTCGTTCTAAGTCAAAGAGGTCACCTATGATACAGCAATAAAACCCGTTCGAGATCAAACAAAGCTATTTCAAATCAAATAACTTACATGGGAAGCAAAGAGGATACAAAAATGTCAAAAGTGCCGCTTCCCCAAACCACGGTCTGTCTCATGCCGAAACGACGCCATCAGTACGTAATCGTGGAAACTATGAACTAGATGAGATCAGTTAATTTTGAAAATGCAAGTAATGATACTTTCCCATGATTTAAGGAAAGAGAGCAAATGAACGAAAAAAAAAGCACGCTATAAAACTCTCAGCTTTTGCGCTAGCTTACGGGGGAGGGGGGGGGGGGGGAGAGATGATGAAAGCGCAAAGGACTTTGAGATACCATTCAATCCTCGAGCTCCCTGGCCAGCCTATGAAAAAGCCACCCCTCATCTCTCAGGACTGTACGTTTATACTCTCCAAAAATTCAACTCGAATTCACGTTCATTCGATTATTGAGAAGACTTAGTGCACAACCTGTACATTAAGGCAGAACTTTTCGTGTCTTCTATGAATTTAGAAACTATGTTGAGTTTGGAAGATTAGTCCGCACAGGCCACTGACGGTGGCTTGAGTGAACTTATTTTCCCCAGGCAAAGCAATGAATCGCTAATACAATCGAAAACAATTTTCACAATCTATTTTTCCCTTCATAAGGTTATTTTAACAAGTATTCAATGTTTAAATTTTCAACACCCTCGAGCAATTTGAATGATGTTTTCAAAACATCAATAAACTTGTCACTTAATCGCTCGAATAATTTCTGTTAATTATTTCATGAACGCTGATTTGGCCATTCGAAAAAAACGACTAACAGCAAAAATGTCACGTTGACAACGTTTTTTTAATTGCTCTTAAGAAAAGAAAATATATTTTACATTTCTTATCATCTGTTTATGATTAGTTCTTTATTTTAATTTAATCATTCAAATAATTCATGCTTCTTATACTAATAGCGAACACAGGGCAAGTTCTTTTACAGATTAACTGGTGCTTCTACGACATCCTGATTTTGTCAACCATCCAATCCAACGGCATATTTCTTTAACTTTCCTAGACGTCAAACGTGTTATGACATTCTTCGGTTTCTTGTTGACTGTGCTCGACAAGACTCCGATTACATATCGATTATTGCTGCTGCGATCCCGAACGTAGACACCGGCTCCCGAGCAGCCGCCGGCGGCGTCGCACTTATTCATGATTACGGTTTTGTACGCGGTGCTGTTCGGCTGCCAACCGACGGGGCACGACGAGTACCACATCGTATTTTCTAGCTTGTCCTTCGGGAAGCAGGCAAAGTGCATTGTCCTAAACCGGAGGAGATTCTTCATTGACATGGCTAGGATCTTAAGAAACTGTCGTCCGTGAGGCCTCTGGAGGGTCAGCACGGCGTAATCGTATTCCGGATTCACGCGCCTTGCCTCTTTCAAAGCGCGCGGTAAGAACACGTCTTCAACAGAGTACAAGGTGAAACGTTCATTACGCTGCAGAATACCGATTTCTAAAGCGCGAAGTGGTGTTAAAAACGAGCTACCATTATGAAAACAGTGAGCAGCGGACAAGACATGGCGCGGGCCAATCAGGACGCCAGAACATGATCCGGCTTGCGCGCTCATCTTCACTTTCACGACCGCTTTGAAAGGCAATATTTGGGTCTTTCCTGGTTTTACTTGAATTCTATCATCTGAACCCACGATACCTTTCCTTTTGTACTTCAAAAATTCGTGTGTGTCTGGGACGCTTTCGCTTTGAATTGAGAGGAGTTGATCAGGATCGGCTTCTCTAGAGGCTACATTCCTCGTTCTGTTTGAAGAACCTTTTTCTGAAGTACTTGGCGACTGCTGTGCAATAACTTGAAAGCTGTTCTCCCCATTTACTTTCAGCGACCCTGTGGCATAAAAACAGGTCGAAAGAACTTAAAACGGCAACTACATAAACTTATGTTATCTTTCAGTTCTTATTTTCATTCAAAGCACTGTTGCCCGCAGTAACATTGTTGTATCTTCGACAATACTTTAACACATACCTGTGTTATGACGTTGAAAGTCAGACCTGAATTCTTGGCAAACAATGGAGTTACTCAATAAGACCACGACCGTTACCCCCAAGCAGAGCATCTTCATTGAAACCAGCGGGATGTTAACGAGCGTCTTGATGATTTTAAGTGAAGGTCAGTTCTCATTTTATATTTTTTGTTAAAAGAAATTTAATTAGATTTGTAAAAACATGGTCCATTACGCCCACAATAAGACAATGAACGAGATCGGCGTATCAAAACAGGAAGAAACGTGAACTGATTTCTTTCAAGAGTGTTTCTGTATGGCTTTTAAGGCCATGGATAGATAACATGCTTTTGACAGTCTCCTCTGGCATTCTGTCTGATATGATATTTGATAAAACGGAACCAGGTTACGAGTAAATGCTCCACGAACCTACGCACACATTTAATTAATTGCTTTTGCAGACTGATCAAAGAAGAAAATAACAGAATTATACGTTTTTTCCCGCAAATAAGTCAAAACAAGGGTTTTCTGCAGATGGTAAGGTCGAGAATATAAAACAAAATCAACATAAAGGTAAGCATTTAAAAACATTACAACTCATCGGGGCGACTAATTGCTGATAGTTTTTGAAGTTTTTAGAAGTATTTCTGACCAAACGATCATAACTGAAATCTCAACTCTCAAAAGGCATGAAGGATTACGATTGTTCTGGCAAGAAACTGCAATGCATTCATTGAACTTAAAAAGCCAATTTTTAAAACACCTACGTGTTTAATGAACTGCAATTTGGGTTGGTGTGAAAGATAACAAAGTTTCACAGATCTGCCGTTGTATGGAATAACATTACTTGAAAGAATCTGTAAACAAAGCGTTTATTTATCATTTACTTCAATATTTGTCTTTATTTCATGATGGTATTTATGTACCCTCTTTCCTGAAATAATTTCAAGACGTAATGTCCCCTCAGTTAATGACGAAGCAAACAAAAAGTGCAACAACGCGTGGGTCATTAAACCGTAACACATCTTTTTGTAACAGCCGGATTCTCGAACTTGACAAAACTGAAGTTGTTTGGAATATTTATATCACAAAAACATCCTTTTTGAAATTGCACCTTTACAATTTAACTCCGGTACTGGCCTCAGATTTTTCTTTCTTTTTGAGATAATAATTTTAGCTGTAAATGCAACCATTATTAAGCACTATAGAGCCATAAAGTTAAATGTAGTTTTGGCGGTAATTAAGCCCAGGGCAATTAAGGCGCGGATAAGGGTTATTTTATAGAGCTTTACTTGTTTCAAGTAATCGTCCCTATCTTGATGTACATATACTTGAAGATTCTCTTGAAAATAACGCACTCGTGTTTTTTTTCAAATGCATGTGAATTTTTCTTTAAGCTGGCAGCTTATAAAAGGTATACCGACTTCTCCAAATACTTTCAATTTGACATTTTTCGCATTCAAATTCCTTTTCAATTATGTTCTCATGTACTTATCGTCCTCTCGATACTTCAGACGGCTTTTATTTTCCAGTAAAAAGATGATAGCATCTATCAGTGTGTAGATCTGGAAAAGCTTTACTTAAAGCACCTAATAAAAATATGGGATAATCTTTTCGTTAAAAGGCATAAACTAGAGTTAAGTAGAATTGATAAGTTCAGTTTTTGAGGCCCAACAGAAGCATGGATAAAGCAAAGATAATAATGATAGCCTGATAAGACTTGCACACATTAAGCGCTTTCTAAAAGAAAACATTAATGTGACGTGGCGTGTTTCAACTCTTTCCTTCAAAATCATTTTGTCATAGAAGCAACATTGTTTTCAAGCTCGTCAAATACAGCAGTTTAACATATTGAACCTCGCTATGTACCAAATCCTCGTCAGTATCTCGAACTCAACTGAATGGGCTCGTTTTCTTTGATCTGACATTGAAGTCCTATTTCAATTTAGTCATAATTCACTCTCTCAAACTAGTTTTTCTGTTTCCTTGAGGGTTAGAGAGAGCAGAGAGGTGTTGCAATGGTTTGTTCTCCAACGGCTATCACTTACATTGAGAAAACAATCAACATGTAAGGACATCCGAGTGCACTTAAGGCTCTCGGAAAGATATCGAAACTGAAACGAAAGACGTTTCAATGATTTTCCAGTTTGTTTATCACCGAATTTTCATTTTTTGAATAAATCGTTCGGATATGATCATGTATTTGTTTATACCATTACATAACTAAAGCCTCAAGAGTGAAATCTGGAATCTTTCCACATGCATTTATCATCGATGGAGACATACAGCACCTTACTGAGGAACCTTTATTGATAAAATATCACTTTTTGGAGTAAAAGCCCTGGGGATATTTTGTTCCCTCCATAACAGGAAAAGGGCATCTTGAGTGTTCATACCGATTACGAAAAAACAAACCCACGTGTTTGGGATGCATCCTTTACAAACTAGCATCGCTAAAGCCTTGAAGTGAACTTACAGATAGTCAAACAAATTGAAGTGTACCCCTCAAGATTACGTTCATGAATTGATTATTTGAATATTGAACCGGCTAATTGTTCCAAGAATGCAATAATAAATTGATAATTGAAAAATTCAACCCACTAGTCGTTCCAAGAATACGGCTAATGGGTTTAATGTTCAAAAAACAAAAACAATTCAACGCGGCATACGCATTCTTGAAGCGACTAGCGGGTTCAACTTTCAAAGAAGCAATTGATTAATGTAATCTTGAGGGGTACACTTCACTTGGTTATGACTGTTATTGAATTCCCAAGGCAATCTATTCTTCACTTCGCAGCCATACGATCACTGACTAAACGTAGATCACACGATATCATTGTGAAACAAATCTGAACCTTAGATCAAGACCAGATTGAATCGATTACTAGGGTGACAACCTAAAGTGATACGAGAAAAACAACCTGGAGGTTAGTTCTATCTATCCTAGCGATTGACTGGTTTGGAGAATCTCAGCTGTTCAGCGCTATTTCATTTCATATCCAGTAATGATAATTTAAGAGATAAGTGCGCCCCACCTCCTAAACTTGAACTACTTTTGTGCGGGTTTGGTTCAGTGATGCGTTTGTACCGCTTATCAGCCCTCGTTTGTCAACCTGCGGATTAAGATATCATCGTTACTGTACACTTAGCCAGTCTATTTTTCCACCGTTTTAAAGGTGATGCCGAATAAAAGTACCATTTATATGAGGAAAAACTTGAATGCAATTCTAAAATCTAGAATTTAAAATGCCGAATAAAAGTACCATTTATACGAGGACAAACATGAATACAATTCTGAAATCTAGAATTTTAAAGCTTACTTTTAAGACACTGTGAGATCAGATTCTTTCATTGCAAGACTGGAAACATGCTTTATCGATTATGGAAATCAAAGTAAAACTAGAATTTGAATATTCCTTGTAAAGCATTTGTCAGCCATTGGCGACGTGCATCATCCTCTATCAAGACTCACCAGATTTTGTAAAAGCTGCGCACAGTACATGATATGAGCTGCATCAATATGTGGCGATTAAACTGAACCCCATTCGAAAAGTCCATTTTAATTATTTGATTAGTACTGTATTGCCATGCAAGGTCATTTTTACATTCGTGTCCTAAGTTAAGTGTGTCAACTGTGGGTAACATGTCACAAAATGTTGAGAGTTTTAGATTATGCGTTTCTGCTGAAATGTTATACTGATCAGGTGAATAGGTAGGCTCCAGGCAATGATGGAAACCGCCCATGAATTCACTGGTTATAGACATGCACTAAGGATTCAGTCGAGGAGGAAGACACCACTGATATCATTGAAAAAGACGAAAAATGTGTTTGTAAAATGCAGTTGGCAATTTTTTTTAAAAAAACAGCTTTATTGGGTACTACACATAACTAAATAACGAGAAAAAAAGGCAAGTCCCAAAAGGGGTAGGTGCAACGGGACGAAGTCCCTCGCAAGGCACCACCCCTCAATTAAAACCTAAAATTAAATCAAAAAGGATCTACACTGACTTCCACTGTCACGACTAAACTTCTTACAATGTATAAATTTTTTAAATTCTAACTTATTTCTCAAAAATAACACAAACGAGTTGTTCCAAAATTACATTAGTACATAGTTGATAACATATCAAACCCATACTTCATGATTATATATCCGCAACGAAGAAGCTGTTAGTCGCTATTCACAACTCATGATTATATTTTCCTAGTTATTTACACAGCCTTAACTATTCAGTTGAGATGTAACCTTTGACACCGTCGGTATCTTACAAGAAAACTGTATCCTAATATCGGTCAGCACACTTTGGCTACAAGTCCCGAAAGAGTGACAATTTTCAGTTATTTTTCTGGCATCATAGCAAAGAAATCCCTCCAGTAAATGGGTGCGACGCGATGTAGTGCGACTTCAGTGCGTTTTTCTGATAAAACGCCTTCTCGCAGTACTGACACTGAAATGGTTTATAAGGAGCGTGCGTTCTCTTGTGAGTGTTCAGCGTGGAAGTCAGTGTAAATCCTTTACCGCATATGTCACACTTGAACGGTCGTTCGCCTGTGTGACGGTACACGTGCGCCTTGAGATTTCCCTTCTGATTGAAGCCCTTGCCACAGAACTCACACTTGTACATGCGCTCGTCGGAATGTGTTCTCATGTGGTACGTCAGATGCGTCAGCTGCTTGAATCTCCGCCCACATCTCAAGCATTTGTGTGGCTTCTCTCCCGTGTGCGTGTAGCGGTGAATCTTCATGTCGACCTTCTGGTGAAACCGCTTACCGCAAAAATCGCAGCTGAATGGCTTGTAGTCGCAGTGGATGCGCATGTGTGTCTGTAGATTGGAGGCGCGGTTAAATGCCTTGTTACATTTTTGGCAAATGTATGGCTTGGAAGTTGTATGGGTCAGCTGATGACGAGACAGGTTACCAAGCTGTCTGAAAGCGCGGCCGCACTGTTGGCAGACGTAAGGTTTGTCCCCAGTGTGAATGCGCTTGTGCGTGATAAGAGTACTGGAACGAGTGAATGATCGGCCGCACTCATCGCATACGTGCTTGGACTTGGACTTTGGAAAATGGGTGTGGTCAAGTGCGGTCATTTCCTTTTGTTCACGTCCAACAACTGCGTCAGTGAAATATGCTGTTTGGAACGAACTAGTGGCTTGATTCTCATTAAAGTTGTTAATTTCCTTGGCGACTAAGCCCACAGATTGCCCTTCTTCAAATAGAATCTCGTTTGGCGTCATTTCCTCTGGAGTGCTTCTCTTCTTGACGAACAAGTTGTCTGTAAAAAGGTTGTTTTCTCCCTTTGCTTGATCATCCTTTTCTGCGCTTTCTGGAAGTGAATCATGTGGTTCAGACGGTGGATCCCAGCAGGTGCTTGAGATGTTGGGTTTAGTATGCATTTTTTCACTGAAGCTTTCGGATGACCCGCACTGGAAGTGTGCTTGACGATCTTCCTCCTGCTTTACAGACACGGCTCTTTCATTTTCAAACCTTTGTTGGGAAGAAACGGAACTAAACAATGGCATAGACGGTTGAATGACACTTTGTCTAATACAGAATCCTTCTTCCGGGTCCTTGAAGGGGTTCCTTAGATTGCAGCTCAATGCACAGTTCACGGTGTGACAGATAACGGACTCACGGGGGAGGTGATAAGCAAGGCGTGGCGATATCTTCAGGCTAGACTTGTGTTGCAATTGCGGTAATGCAAATGGTTTGTTTGGCGAAATTGGTAGCCATGGAGACTCTGCCATCTGGCTGTAAAACGATGGCTGCACCGGGCATGGGCAGTAGATGCTTGGCGTGGCTGAATCACCACGATACATAGGGCTGATGACTGAAAACGCCGAATTGTGAAATTGTGGTTGCATCATACGCTTTGCCATTGGTTCGTTGGGGTTTAAACTGCTTGCTGTCGAAAAAAAAGATGAAAATATGAACAAATGGACTCTGCAACACAAATTATGTATTTAAATAAAAGTCTGGTCAATGTTGTTGGAAATTATATTCACGGGTAATCATTAGGTAAAATGTCGTAAGACACTTGCGATACAATGGACGTTATAGCGAGGGCATCACGATTTAATTATGAAATCCAACATATTGCTATGTTCGTCGTAATGGATGAGATTATTGCAACTTTTGCTTTTAAAATAAGGACGCCTATTCCTAATTCGAGGCAAATTTCGATTCAGATTTCGAGTTGGATCTCGAGTATGGAATACGAGTCAGGATCTCCAGTCAGGATTTCGAGATCAAGATCCCAAGTTAGGATTCTGAGTGGGGATCTATCACGCCAGCTTGCTTTTGGTTACCTTACACTCTGCTCTGCTGGTGGTTAGCGAATCTTGTTGCTTATATGGTTTGATTTCATTCCTTGGTCATGGTAATACCATATATTTCGACTAACTATGGTTTAAAAAATTTTTGAATATCGTGGTCAGTCATGACTTCACAGTTTCAGTCTGTTTAAAATATAATAGCCCTGTCCCAAGACTCTAACTCGAATCCGATCGGAGATTCTGCTTTTTCGCCCTTTAAATGAATTTTAATTAGCTTAAGATAAATTGCCTAATTAGTCCAATCAACTGCAAATTAGAAAATGAATTACACAGTAGAGAAAAGTTAAGGTGAAATGCGAAAGTTGAGTGAAATCAATTAGCCAGGCAATCAAGCATTGCAGTTAATTAACTAATCAATTGTTCCTCGCCGGTGAAATGTGTACTACAGAATGTACTGTGATCGATCCCTTCCATGCTAAATGGATGAGGCTTGAAATTGAACTAGAAGATCCATTTTACATGTAATAATACCAATTGGTTATGGAAATGAACAGTTTGGAATTAGACAAAAAATGTTATCATAAAATAAAGGCATCGAACGATCGGCCAGTTCAAAGCATCTCTCACTAATTGTATAACTAAGTGATCAAATTAATAATTGACAAATTAGAATAATAAAAAATGGTAATTAGTTGGTCCCTGAATGTGTTACTTACGAGAGAGAACATTTTTTCCCCTAAGTGAGATAAATCGACCAAAATTTATTATTTTCAATGATTGTTTTTGGACAAAGAAAACAACTTGTACACTGAAATGATGAAGAAAGAAATTTGTTTCGTAGCCCAGCTGACAATAGACCTCACTGCAAAAATTCGACCCGGATAGTGCTCAATAAGCTTTTGATTATGATCATTTCTTGGCATTTCAAGTTAGTGCAGTTCACAAACTTTGCTATATAATTTTTGCGTGGTAACAAAGCAAAGTTTCAGTTTGAAAAAGATGACGAGTTTTCCTTTCAGAGTTAAACATCTCCACGATGACGAAGGACTGTGCTCCATGGATGCTGCAATATGCCCTCAATTGCAAGCTAACTGCATTCTGTATCATGCGTATCATCCTGATTAGCGTAACAGGCGCAAAGGTTGATGAGCCATCTAGCCGTCGCTTTTTAAGGAGACAATAATGCTTTACTGGAAATGTACGCTGCGCTATCTGCAGACTTGAAAATCTTACCGTTTGTAATAGGTTCCTCTGTGGAATGAAAGTTTCCCTCGACCTCCTCTTTGACCTGACCCCCTACCAGAAAAGGTTTAGGCATTTCGACGGAGGAAGTATAGAAATCCTGTAAAAATAATTGCGCGCATGAACTGATTTGTGAGAAGTGAGCAAATTCGAACATTCGTAGAGAATTCCTGAAAAATTGCGTTACTACAATCGATTGAGTGTAGCTTACCTTGTGATACAGTATCCTGTAGCGGGTACTAGACACCTCGATCTGCTCTCTTGCTCGGGTTGTGCAGAACTAATTAACGTTGGCAGTGACAAGTCATTTTAAGTTAATTGCCGTCCATCGCGAAAGGGACTCTGACCTAACGTCACAAAGAGGCCTGCTTATTAGCATGAATAGGCTGATTGCTTTTTAAGCTTTCATCATAATAGCTTGTTACGTTCAGAAGCTGCTTGTAAAAATTAAACTTAACTGCCCGAATTTTCGGTTTTTCATGCACATTAGAAGGAAATCTCCGCTTTACTTAATTGCGTAATTTAACGTGATTTCTCCTGTAGTATTTGGTCAATTTAAAGACAAAAACGCCAAAAAGCCGGGCAGTACTTCCCGAATCAACGGGGTTTTTGCCAACCCACAATCGTTGAATATTACACTGAAGCACTTACAGACATTATTTCTAAACGAAACACCAGATCGATTTGTTAAACGAAGCTGGATACCAAGCAACGTGTAGTTCCTTAAAGCACGACACGGCGAGACAATGGCATATGAAATTTTGCTTAAACAAAACTGGAACATATTCTTGTTTTTCCAAAGAAATTGGTATATTGACCAACTAACAAAGGTGGACAGAATTGACTCGTAATGTATCACGATATAGGATGAGATCGTCCTGAAGAATTAAAACAAAATCACACCTGAAAACAGTCCTATCCATAGCATTCAATTTTAAGTAAACCTACCTTTTACCTCGCTATTTTTAAAAGTAATAAATATCCATGTTTTGGCATTGCATAAAGTTAACATGAACTTGGATTTATATTTTGCAAGTACGTAAGTTGTAAGTAATTTATTTAATGTCAGTAACATAGAGAGTGCTTGAGTAATCACCCAAGCTAAAGGTTCCTGTTAGAAAATCTAAGAAGTGTTGTTTCTGATGGTATCTTGTAATTCCTGTTGTCTTAAAAAGGAAAAGGACTTTAGGACTTCTGCACGTATTGTATCAAGCAGACTCTGCAGTCAGCAGGCCCAAAATGTGAAGTGCAATTTGTTAGAAGCAGCTGTTATCGACTCCTTAGTAGAATAATAACAAACGATCAAGGAATACACCCCTGGTACATGGAGGGTGTGATATTTAAGCACCTGAAACATGCGCATCGGGTTTGTTTGACATATATTTGGTGATTAAGAAATACTGAGGTTTAGAAACATAAAACTTATACGTAGACTGGCATGGAAGATCAAGGAAGTGGCAAAAATCTTTAACCGAAATTTCCGATCCCAGCATAAAGAAAAAAAATAGTTATTAATTAACAATTACTACATTACAAACGCTGCGCTGAAAACAAGTTAAGTTAAATCTTACAATGACTTTAAGAGTTATTCGGTGTGAGGTTCGAATGCTCTATTGATGCCGAGTATTTCTACAAAACATAAAATTTTGCACTTGTTCCGGCGAGTTGAAGAAAATTTGGTGTTACAAACTAAGGGAGGGTTTCGTATTGTGTGATCGTCCGGGTGAAGGTAGTTCTCTAAAGAACTGTTGTTGCCGGGTGCCGATAACCTGAGAGGAAGTCATCTGTTCAGCGTCACTTGACTCAGTCGCCTGAATTACTAATGATTTGGGAGGAACGAAGATTCGATCTTACTTATTTGTTGCTTCTTTATTCTTCTTATTCAGTGATATGTTATTCAGGTTGAACCCAATCACCAAAATTTCTTGGAAATTCGCCTAGAAATAAGAAAACTTTGTTCTTGTTTTAGATAAATTCGACACTCTTTTTTGCAGTCAAGAGCATCAGCAGAATCTTTACGAGAACTGATCAAATGGCTGACCTAAGTCTGTGTGGAGAATCACGAATAAAGAGAGAAAACGCGCTCCTACTCTCGTTAATATTGTTGCGACCTTGAATTCAAGCAACGCACTTCAGTTCTTGCCGACGGAACCTAAAAGATTAAGTTAAGGTAGGGTAATACGAGCAACATTTTTCTTCAACTTGTCTCGCAACATTGTTGCATTGCAAGTTGAAACCCTCTGTTGCGCGTATTACCACGTTTGCAACCAACTTGTTTTGCAGCAAAATACAGTGTTGCAAGTCTGCATAATTTTAGACGTATAATTGGTCAATCTTGTGTAATTTTCCGTGACAGCGAAGTACTCTCAGTATGAAGCTCACTTTCGTTTCAGATAGCTAGGCGAAAAGTTGTATTTTTGTGACAGTTCTTCCAACCCTTTTGACTTTTTGCTGCGGCTTGTTTTGAAAGGACAAGGTGTTCCAAAGACTATGATAGCCCTCGAGGTCTTTGTAGAGGGAGAATTTATGATTTTAATTTCTAAGAGTTTTAAAATACTGGTCTACTTCGAATTCAGACTGTCTTCAAGGTCCGCCATGTATTTTTATTTGAGCCAATCACAAGCGTTGAATTCAAATTTGTTGCGAGACAAGTTGAAGCTTCGGTGGTAATACGAGCAGCAAAGCTAAAATTTGTTGCAGAAAGTAGAACTCGAGTCTACTTTGTGCAACATGTTGCCTCAACTTGCAACATTGTATTTTGTTGCGATACAAGTTGGTCACAAACGTGGTAATACGCGCAACAGAGGGTATCAACTTGCAATGCAACAATGTTGCGAGACAAGTTGAAGAAAAATGTTGCCCGTATTACCGGACCTTTAGGCAGTGCTCGTCACGAAAATCTGACTCGATCGATCAGTCAACCGATGACAGTTTTTCTTTATTCACTGAATGAAAGTAAAGCTTAAACAAAGTTTTTCAAAGAAAAGTTCTAGTTAACGATCTTTTCAAACGTCCCTTACTTTCCGCCGGAATAAGATTGACAGAATATCAATGAAGATTTGATCTACTAAATTAAATGCTTCAAGAGATTCTTCTAGTTGCTCTACTGGCAGGTTTTCCACGTTCACACCTGAGTCCGATTCTCAAATTTTCACTTTTTCAAATGCAGTGAATGCTCGCATGGCGTACATGGCTCGCACTTGCCATGACTGGCAAGTGCGAGTACATGAGAGAAATTTGCTCAGGTTGGGTCATGGGCATGATAAATCAAGTTCAACAACCAAAAATGAAAGAACTCATTATGGTAAACAGCTAACCGAACTGTGTATCATTGAGTGTTAGTTCTAAGTTCAATTTTTACCTGTAAATTTGTGCTCTTACATACATTTGACCAAATATACATTACGCAAACCCTGTGATTTTTCAGTTGCGTAAATATTACACTCTCCGTATGGCCCTTGTTCGTTTGCCCAGGGTTGCCCTTTTGAATAAGCACTTACTCAGCTGCCCCGTGCTAATTGCAATTCATTTGGCTACATAGAATACACATAATACAATTCACTAGCAAAGGCATCGTTTTTTTACAGCACCAGAAATTAAAGACAACCGGACACCCCACAACCATGTCAAACAAAACTGATATGAATTTACAGTTTAAAGCTTAACACTAGTAAATGATCGAGAATTCACTAACATTTCAAAGTAAAATGTGAAAAGCAAGCCTCCTTTATTATTAAATTGAAATGCTATGGGACTTAATTTTTGTTTACATTTTCTTATTTTCTATGCTAACTAAGATTTCAGCCTTGATTATTAAAGTACATCCTCAACTTATACTATTCTTTCTATCAGCGACATGTTTATTTTAAGTTGACCATTATACCACTTCCTTTAAAGAAAGTAAGAATGTTCAATTATTTTCAACAAACGTCATTCAAATAATTGTTTCGCCCTATCATACTTGAAGGCCCTAAACGTTGCCTGGAAGGCAGTTTAGCTGGGTATTCGTCTTGCAATTATGTCTGTTAGTGGCTGCAATTATTATAGCCTGCGAGCAGGTTCACTTGTTATAAAAACTTGATCTGACAGTGACGTTGAACCTAAAATATATCAAACTGGAGTAACCATCAGTGAACAGTACTATCCGAGTTTCTTCTTGGCTTATTCAGCCAACTAAAAAAAGGGTTTGCTGGTTGGACTTCAAGAAAAGTAGCAATAGAGATTCCAACTATAAATTATAGTCGGAAGTGGAAACTACAAAAACTGACCATTCTAGTAATGCAATAGGAACAAAATTCCAGCGTTACTTTACGAAAAAGAATTTCCCAAAGCCGGAAGACTCAAGTGCTTAAGCTCAATTTTTGCACGGTTCTGAACGTAACAAACTATTACCAATCAGTGGCGGATCCAGACTTTGAGCTAAGGGGGGAGGGGGGGGGGGCGTTTCAATTTTTCTTGCCCCGCTGGCTTTTCTTCTTTCAGTCATTTCTTCTTTTTTCACCCAAAATAAGGGCCCCCCGGGCCCCCCCACAAACCTTCAAAAATTGAGCTTAAGCGCTCGAGTCTTCCGGCTATTGGATATTCTTTTTCGTGATGTAATTCTGCAATTTTGTTCTTATTGCATTACAGTGGAACCTGGTTAATACGGATACCAAAGGGACATGCCATAGTGTCCATATTATCCGGGTGTCTGTATTAAGCGGGCTCTCAGAGAAACCGTCAGGAACACATGTTTTATCGATATAAAGACCAACGCAGACAGTTTTACAAGAAAACGTTGTTTAATTTCTTAACTGTAACAGCAACAAGTTAATCCTAAGAAAACCTCGTGATCATTTTTATAGTCTCAGGGTAAAATTATTGAAACAGGCATGACAGTGGATTCATTCGAAAAAGTCTGTGACTTTACTTCCTTACTATTTTTAGCACAGTTCTGTAATTGTTTGAACAGGGTACGATGTCTACAATTATCACATAACTGTTACAATGAAAATAGACAGTGCGCAGACAACCACTGTCCGTAAAGCGGGGTTGACAATATATGAGAGTTTGTGACTCGAGACACAGAAAAGTGTCCGTTGTCCGCATTACCCGGTGTCCGTAAAAAGCGGGTTACGAACGAAACTGTCCGTATAAAGCGGGTGTCCGTAGAGCGGGTTCCACTGTACTACAATGGTCAGTTTTTGTAGTTTCCAGGGATGGCGCAGTGGTGAGAGCGCTCGCCTCCCACCAATGTGGCCCGGGTTCGATTCCTGGACCCAGCGTCATATGCGGGTTGAGGTTGTTGGTGCTCCGAGGGTGTCTCTCCAGGATCTCTTGTTTTCCTCCCTCCACAAAGATCACTGCTGAACACTTCTAAATTTTAACTGGTTATTGCTAGAATGGATACTCCAAAATATGGTGAGACACTTCGTGACACATAAAAAGGTGCAAGCAGATAAACGACACCCTATTTAGGCAGAGAATAACTGCTGGGTCAGGTACTGATCTTTAGTGATTAGGTCTAAGCACCGGCTCGAAATGGTTAGCTTTCATAAATTGTTCTGGTTGCACCATAATTAAACTTGGCAAGACTTTACTTATATCGGTTGGTACTTTATATACACAAATTTAAGTGTCTCCCCATATTTTGGAGTATCCATTCTAGTCACAACCAATTCTAATTCAATCTGGAAACAGTGGATAAAGAGCCACTTCGTGGAAATGCCACTGCAAAGTCCCATTTATTTGTTATATATTTTCAAACATGGTACGATTCGGAACCTCTAGACACTGATTTTTACTTTGCCTCGATCTGCGTAAACTAAAATGAAAAACTGAATATTTTGTTGCAGACATTTTGTTACAAAGCCTATAGCATCTGTTGTTTGCATGGAGGAAGCCTAACCGTGGCACGCGCTCATTTTCGCACGCTTATGAAGCAAAAATCGTGTGAAGTAAGGATGCGCAATGCAATACTGAGGAATCGCCTTAAAGTTATTAAGCAGACAAAGATATAACAGGAGATAAGCGCCTCTTAGCGATGAACTTGAAGCCACGCCCACAAAACAAAATCTTGATACCTCTTACGGGTTATTTCCCAAATTTCCGTTCCTTTTATATGGTAGTCCTCCTGGGGAGAGGGTAGGGGTAGGGGGATAAAGGTACTCCTTAAATTGAGTCACCTTAATATAGTTAAAATAGTACTCGGTTGTAAATTACTTAGTTGGTATACAAATTCGAAACATTAAATGTCTGGCACTTAGTGTGCCGCAAAAATGCGACAAAAAGTACATTGCATGGTATCCGCTTCTCGTGTAGGGGGAGATAGAGAGAAGGAAGCTTCACACGCTTTACAGACATAGTATTGTTACTTTGCAATTTTATTTATCGATTTTAACAAGCCACCAACATCTGCGGTTTTATACCACTCACGTATTTAAACTACCTTCTTCTATTCTCGTCTAAAATGTTGACATATAATATGAACCAAGGCCAAACATTAAGCTTCAGTATATAAACAAATTTCGCCAAACACATGTACCATGTACAATATTCTTTTCTGTACCTTTTGGTCCAAGGGATTGGAAGTTTAACATACTCAGACTGGTTCGTTATAAATTACTTGACCCTTATGGGTAAGGTCTGGTTCATTTAAATAAGATTTTTCGCACTTCTATTCCGTTATAGAATCGCCACGAAACGGTTGTCGTGACGATGGAGATAACGGCTCGTTGGAAAACTAGAATACATAAAATAAAGCTTGATATATTCCCACGATATATCTCTGATATATCTCCACGTCTCCGCAATAAACATTTCCAGTTGATTGTTTGTTTTTTTTTTCACGACACATTTAGCTATTAATCACACACAATAGCTATTAATCAGTACACAAAATGGTGTCGCACAAATTTATCCTATTACCGCCAAATAAAGTAATGTGGTTTACTCGCGAATTGCGAATACGAGGTGTCCCAAAACATTGTCATTTCAAATTTGCGACTATATAGTTTTAGGACCATCCAACAGGAAATCGAGCAATTTCAATATTTAGTGGACAAAAGCCTTGTACCTGAATAGTTTTAAGTATACTACAGTCCTCTTTGTATTTTCTTAAAAGCTAAAGATATTTAAAATTCAAAGAAATTGTGCAAACACTGGTTAAATTTCATCATCAGTTCCATGTCACATGTACTTTAAGGTTCGCATGAACTTCAACATTCGTTTTCGACATTTGGTGCTGGTACAAATGATTTCTTTTGAGGAGATACATGTATTTAAAACAGTCGTATAATTTGCAATACAATGGGAAATAACCTTGGTACAAAGTTTTTGTCTACTTGTTGCTCTAACATCTGATTCTCTCTTAAGCAAGAATACTGATATCCCACTAGAGAGGAAGTGGTTTTTTTTTGGCGTTTAAGTCATCAGCTTATATTTTTTTCTTAAAATGCCAGTGGACAAACCAACAAACAACTCGGGTAAAGCACCAGCGAGAAATTGTCTTTATACGCAATCTATTTCTCCCGACTTCAACTACAATAATTCTATGCAGACCAAAAACAAGACAATTCATTTTCTCGCATCTTCCAATGTACAGTATACATATTTACATCTGACACCCTTTGACGAAATTAACACCATTTTCTTATCCCGCTATCATTTCCCTTTTACTTTATAAGTTTGCTCATCAATTTTATAAGCCCAATATTAGAACTTTGTTAAAGATACAAGACTCGTTCGAATCATACATGACGAGACATCATCACTTGTGGAGAGGGAGGAAGAAAAGTCTTGGCAAATGCTGCAAGGTTTGATTTTTTTTCCATTTTATAATCATTCACGAAAATTCAACACGGAAGAAAAATGAGTGTTAGCATACTGAGGTTTCACTTACCACTTTTAAACAATAAAACTAAACATGTAACATTACATTCAACGTACGACTCTCTCACTACAAAAGCTACATCTCTTGCCTGAAAAAATCTTCTTAGTCAGTACTTTTCCTATTTGAGAAACCCATATCTTGATATATGGCCACAGTTGTTCAAAATATCTGACACAGCCTAACCCCAGCACCTACTTATTGTAAGCTCAAGGCTGGTTGTCACTAGCGCATAAGCATAATTTTATACATACTAGTGGGCTCGTTCTCTGATCAAGAGTTAGAGCTATGATTGACTAAGCTGCACACAGTGCCTCTGTTACGTAGGTACACTGGAGCTATTTGGTCACACCCTCAGTCCTTTTCGTGGTACCCTGGTCGACCACTATTTCTGGCATCTCATCCACAGCACTTGGACTCTGAGGACTGTCTTTTCCTTCCGGCCCATCTAGAGTAGGCCAGCTTGTAGTCTGTTCCAGTTTTTGAAGCCTCTCATTTAGGGCTTTCAATGCCTTTTGTCTAATGAACGAAACAGAAATAGAAGAATCAGTCTTCATCTCTATTTAAGGACGGTGCCTACTAAATACAAAGGTGTTTGAGCCAAATCAAGGCCATATGGAAAAAGTACATCTTAGCAGGGACTATCAAAAACTAGGGATAGCCATGCATTTTTGCACCTTCAAACTCAAATAAAATGCTGACATCATTATTTTCCTGAAAAAGAAGGAAAATATATTCCTTCAAAGATTTCTTTAGAATTCGCCTTTATTTACAGAAAAGCAAACACATTTAAAACGATCTTTAAACTACATGGTAAATGGCAGAATAAAAACCAATTTTGGTATGTTTTTAATAACAAAATCGTTGCAACAGCACTTTTACCATCTCTGATGTAGCCAAAATACATTCTAAATAGCCTTTCCTCGCAAACCAGATACATGTACAAGTAGTAATTCTGTGTTGAATAGACTTGCCACTTCCATTTCATAACAAAATATAGGGGTGGCCACATTTTATTTCAAGTTAAATAAGTTGTTTTCAACATTTTCGACAACTTTTATAGTGCCTGTTACATTTTTTCCTGTCACTACCCCAGTAAGTCAAACATTTGCATCTCTTGCACTCATTTGGCGTGTGCACTACACTATCTGCAAGTAAATGTTCACACTCAGATGGATTTCGGTATAATTTTCCGTGGATAACAGCTACTTTTGCAGCTAGAAGCTGTTAACAGTTAGTTGTTAGCAATATGCTGCTATTCTGGTGTTCCTGGTTTTATTGCAGGTCAGGAGCCCATCACCTGGAGCCTCCATCTCCCATACAAACCCTATGAGACAACCTGTGCGCATATCATTCTATTTTTAGAAACTGCCGGGCTTTTAGATTCGCGCGCACTATATGCCATACAGTGCAATATATGCGCGCTGATTGGTTAAAAATCGTGTTTGTATAACTCGATACAGACAGAGAACTAGCGCGTGCTGTTGACGTGATGATGGCGCGAGCAAAGAGAATTTACATTTTGATAATCAAAGTTAACAAATTGTTTTCCTTTTTCTCGTCGCGGTGTTTTTCTAAAAGAAATAGAAAACATGTACTCCATGTTTCTATCGAGTTATAGAAACACTCGTGAAAGTCTGGGAGAACTTGAAAAAGCTGTGAAAACACTCGCCTGCGGCTCGTGTTCCCATGTAGCATTTCTCGTTCTCCCAAACTTCCACTCGTGTTTCTCTTTAACAATTAGATTATGAGCTCGAGATTTCTATTGCGTTAACAGGTGCAGAAGGGCGCAGCCCGAGTCAACTATCGCGCGATAGAAATCGAGAGCGAATAATCTAATTGTTTTAGTATAAATCTACTAGTCGTTCAAAACTTAATCTAAATCCTCTTCTCAACACTTCGAAAACGCCAAGAAACGGCCGTCATTTTGTTAACAAGCGCACACTGTTACGCTACTCACTATCTATCACAGAATAGATAGTGAGTAGCGTAGCCAATCAGAGAACGGCATTCATGATAGAACGCTAGTAGATTTATACTAAAACTCGATAGAAACACGGTACATTTTTTCTATTTCTTAAATATGACACGGCACAACACAACTCAACACAACCCAATACATTACAATGCACTAAGCAATATGCTTTCTTTGGAATTTAGGCTAGCCTGGAGTGAAGATTGGTCTAAAAAAAGAAAGATACCTGCAAAGGTTGACTCAAGGATATATGGGAGACGGAGGCTCCAGATGATGGGCTCCTGTGCAGATTCATTAAAGTTGATTTGGTCACAGCAGGAAAATTTTGCTTTCGTTTAGTCTTACACTTGGTAACATAGTTAATTACAGTGTACTTAAAGGGGCTCAGTCACAGACATCTTGAGTTATTTTGAACATCGAAAAAAAATAACCGTTAAATTGAAGGAAACCTAAAAATAACACTTTGTAAAGATAGAAAAACATCAAAGAGACGATAATAAACCATAAAGGAACAAGGATGGTTAAGGATGGAGAAGATTGACGCGGATTGCAAACCATGAATTTGAAAAGTTGTGCTAAGCTTTTCAAACGTGACTGAGCCCCTTTAAGGTGGCTCAAAACAGTTTCCAGCACTTTCCAAGATGTAGATTTCGATGTGTCATTATAACCACTCTTTATCAATTGATGCTACAATCATGGTATCAAAAAACTGCCCAATCATTGGTGAACACGTTGGTATTATTTTTTAGATTTTCAAAAATTTAAGGTGGCTCTGAACCTCATGTGCAGACTTTTTTCAAACTTTGCCAAAAGTTGCATCTCATCCTGCTTACCGATATTCTATAATAAGAAAAATTTTCACCGTGCCGTTTTTGAAATATAAGCATTTAAAGCTAAATTTAAGGGTGTTTTTAGCAAGCCATGGCATTGCTATGGTAACCTATTGTGTCACGAAAATAATGCCAACGTGTTCACCAATGATTGGGCAGTTTTTTGATACCACGATGTAGCATCAACTGATAAAGAGTGGTAATAATGACCCATCAAAATCTACGTCTTGGAAAGTGCCGAAAACTGTTTTGAGCCACCTTAACTGCCAACCCTAGCAGTCATGTGGTAATTAAACCATGCCTTGTGTGATGCACAGAACATGTGCGCGCTAACAAAAGTGGGCACTGTGCTTAAGTTCAAAATAAAAACACATCCCATAAAAATTCTACAAGGATTCTAGAAGACCCATTTATGGCATCCTTGAAGCAGTGTTAATTGATAGTAAGTTGCTTCTTTTCTTGTGGTTTT
>JAHPZR010020156.1:52500-57500 GCA_019787425.1 Platygyra sinensis
TGTGGATCCACGAGGCGATAGCCGAGTGGATCCGCAGACTACTTTGACAATGTTATGACGAAATTCATTATCAATAACAGGACAGACGCATTAAAAACTGACATCAATTTGTTTTTTACGATAACAAATTGTCGAATTGCCGGCTCTCGCTCGCTGACGCGTCGCATGAATTTTAAATTCATGTGTCTGTCTGCATATTGACAATAAAAATTAGCCAATGCAGCGCGCGTGAATTTCTGCAGTTATCGTAAAATAAATTATTGCACATTGGCCTTTTCATAAATGGCTGCATATGATGATGATGGCTGCCAATTATAAATTATTTTGTAAGAATTAAAACTAGTCTGACTAAGTTTGTTTTTGAATTGATATTTCAAAAAATTTAAAGTCCCAAACGAGTTTACTGAGGCTAATTTTAATGCATACAAAAGAATTTTAAATTGGCAGCCATTTATGAAAAGTGTCTATAAACTATAACATTGAATGTAATGGATTGTCTTATTGAATTGTCCGTTAACAAACTATCCGATGACAAACTGTTCAATAACAAACTGGATTCTGTATAAATAAAGTCAATGTTGTTGTTTTTGTTAAACTGTCCGATCACAACTTGGAACTTGAATCGGGGAAAATTTAGCGGTGAACTATAAACTGAATGGCTGATAGTATACGAGTGGCTCAGCCAATCAGATTACAGCATTTGCATTAGAATACTAGTAGAATTCTACTAATTAACAATTAGATTATGAGCTTGAGATTTCTATCGCGTGATGGTTGACGAGGGCGCAGCCCGAGTCAACTATCGCGCGATAGAAATCGAGAGCGAATAATCTAATTGGTTTAGTATAAATCTACTATTCGTTCAAAACTTAATCTAAATCCTCTTCTCGACACTTCGAAAACTCCAAGAAACGGCCGTCATTTTGTTAACAAGCGCACACTGTTACGCTACTCACTATCTATCACAGAATAGATAGTGAGTAGCGTAGCCAATCAGAGAGCGGCATTCGTGATAGAACGCTAGTAGATTTATACTAATGGCTGATAGTGTGCAATGGCTCAGTCAATCAGGTTACAGCATCTCTCTTAGTACACTAGTCTATACTTATGTCAGTGCAAATACTTCGTAAAGAACTAGCCATTCATACTTTTTTGTTATATACATGTAAGGAAGATTCTGTTACGATGCTCAAGGCAAATTTATGAAAGGTTTCTTATTCATGCCTGAATGCAAGGGTGTTTTGATCAGTGGCACGCCTTATCCTGCGGCGCACGCTAGCAGGGTATGCTATTAAAAAATAAATATAAACGTTCTAGCGTTCTATCACGAATGCCATTCTCTGATTGGCTACGCTACTCGCTATCTGTTCTGTTGTGGACAGTGAGTAACCTAGCAGCGATGCGGTTGTTAACAAAATGGCGGCCGGTTGTTTGCGTTTTCGAAGTGTCTGTGAAGAGGACATAAAGAGTTTTGAACGACTAGCAGATTCACACTAAACAATCAGACTATTCGTTTTCGATTTCTATGCGTGATGCACCCTCATCAACTATCACACAAAAGAAATATCGAGATCACGGTTACAGTTTGGCTGCAGGATGCATACCGTTTTTGTAACGCTCCTTGCTCAACTGTTGGTTTAAAACTGAAGTCGCTCAGGTTTACGCGAGGTGTGACGCACTTTTTGAGGGCGAGCAAGTTGCATATATTTGAAGAATTGTTGTGTGTGCTTGTGTAAACAAACAAAGTAGAATTTGCTCGTGCATTTATTGATTTGATGCGGTCGTCTTATACTCGTGAAGGCATGTATGAGCGTCAAACTTCTGAAAAGACACTAAACTTATGAATAATTGATAAGATCGGAAAACGTGAGCCACAGCCGGTTTTGTGACGAATGGGTCAGGCCGATTACAGTGGAACCTCGCTATAACGAAGTGTCACGGTACCGGAAAAAACGTTCGTTATAGCGTGGTATTCGTCATCATAGCGAAGACCCCGTTATAACGAAATATCTGGTTAACAACAAAAATGTTCGTTATAGCGGGGTAACCAAGCTGGACCAAGCTGAACAATGGGATATACACCACGCAAAACAGTCAACAGACTTGCGCGTAAACAGCTACATTTAAATAAGGCAAAGCTTTGAAGGTCAAAGTTTCCCTTTCTTGACCAATCGGGAGTCATGTTTGGCTTATCAACCATTTATATCATCATGTCGTTTTTACTGACCGCGCGCGACAGGACAAAATATTCGTTATAGCGGGGTAAACATGGCAAATTGTGCGTTGGGACCGTCAAAATCAATTCGTTATAGCGGGGATTTCGTTATAGCGGGGATTGTTTCTACATATTCTACTGTAATTCTGCCGGGCTTTCAAATGTTGTTCGTTATAACGGGGGCTTCGTTATAGCGGGGCTCGTTATAGCGGGGTGCCCTTGTAGTTGACTCTAGAAGGAGACGGTTGAGCGGCTTGGAATGAGCGATTATTTTGCTTGCCAGGTAGTGATGTCTCTAGTTTTAAAAATTACTTGCAGTTGACAGAGTAAAGGGCGTGTATTAAAGCGAGTTACGCAATTGGGACTGTTGTGCCACAAACAGCGACGTGATGTGTAAAATGGATGGGAAGATTAACATGTTTAGCAAACGATTTAGCGTCTCTGAAAACCGGAACTATAACTATCACGGAAGCAAGTATCTAAGTATACAACTTCCTCCTTGTCTGGGAACCTTAATCAGAGATGCGCAGCCAGTGTGCACCACGAATCAAATTATCGACGGAGGTCAGGAGCCCATCCGGAGGGGTAAATATAGATGACTTGTTCACGCGACAACGACTACAGAACTCCTTTAAAAAGACATGCTGACCATGGCCGACCTTTTCATGACTTTCACATTCAAAGAGTACGTGAGTAAACATATGCTTGATCCGTGAAGCCATTTTTAGGAACTTTGCTGCAAGTTGAAAAGCCATTTTAATATCCCTTAGTCGCCGATATCCTCTTAAAAGAGCCGCAATGGAAACTCTTTAAGGCCATTTAGTGGAGATGAATTAGCAAAGAGACGCCGATCACATTTTTTTTGATGATATAAAGCACAAGATTGTTGAAAATTTTAATTAAATTCTGAAAAGTTTACTCTATTCATTCTGTCATTAAATTAAAGCTTAATAAACTTACGTTCGATTACAATTCCAAGCATATGCCAACTGCATTTAAATGCAAAATTCATCCTATTTTAGAGCCTTATTGTGGTGCTGAGATTTCAATAGTACGTTCTGTTTCACCCTCTTTCCAGTGTTGAACCAGTGTGCGAGGCGACACAGTTTGATTGGAGTTGACCATAGAATTAATTGGTGTTTGCATGGGAAAGCGAATCGCTCGATAAAAGGCCGTTTGGTGGCATTGCGATTAGTGAGTTGTAAAGAATGTGTCGAAAAATAAATAAACTTAATCTTTCGTTGGCCAAGATACAACAATTATCACTTAAAACGACGCTCGTGCAATCAAAAATTAGATGGTAGATGAATACATAGAGCTGCAGGGTTTATTAAGTTTAGTATCAAGATGTGAAAGGAGACTAACAGTCACGAATTCTCAGTGGAACTTTCAAAGGAGAGACAAGCCCAAAATGTTTGGAAGAAAACAAATAACCGAGCGAAAAGAGCTCACACAATCTCTTAAATATAAAGGGAAGATGAATTATCAAGAGTCTAAGAAGCTTAATTCTTCTGTGGAAAGATATAAAAAGGAATTTGAGAAAAAGCTTCGTGAGCTGTCTGCACAACAGTCTGTACTTCTTGCTTCCCAGCAAAGACGAAACTCAAGGAGGGGTTCCTTGCCTTCCAGTTCCTCGGTCGAGGTAAACGTTGAACGTGATGACAAATTAAAGAGTTCATTTTCTGATTCAGCCTTGGACGAGCACGTTTTAGCTAAGGATTCAAGAACGGGAGTAAATTTTGACGACAAAACTGCATCGTCGCGGTCGCCTCTGAAACTGCCAAACATTGCAACTCACAAGAATAAAGGAGCACGAAAAATCGACTTAGAGGACGTCACATCGTTAAAGATGCCAAAGGAAAGTCTCTATGACAAGCTGAAATACTCAAGACAAGCAAAACCAAGATTGGATGCTCGTGATTTGACGAGAAAACTATCTAACGGTTACTCTACAATGGATATTGCGTCTCCAACGATGACGAGATCGACTCGTCGAGGAAGTTTACAAGCAAACCACTTAGCCCCTTTGGCAGTGGAGGACCCCGTGCCAAACCGCTTGAGGTTGCGGAGAGAAAGTTGTCCTACCTTGGGTTCTAAGTGGACCAGAGAAAAATTAGCCGGTGTGGAAAGCAAAGACGACAACTCGGTACAGGACCAGACATTTTCCAAGCATGTGCTTGAGATGAAGAAATGTCGATATTTGAGA
The DNA here is from genome assembly GCA_019787425.1 of Platygyra sinensis. Lineage (NCBI taxonomy): Eukaryota > Metazoa > Cnidaria > Anthozoa > Scleractinia > Merulinidae > Platygyra > Platygyra sinensis. The sequence goes on from JAHPZR010020156.1 coordinate 56,922, forward strand.
TTTCCAACGTCTATAAAAGAGGACGATGAAGAGAATGAGTCGGTGTTTATTCAAAAGTGACTGACGCGAACTTGATAGAAGTGATGAGACAAGGAGCCTAGCTCAAGGCATTTCTTGTGTTTCATAACAGCTGTATTGTTTAATGATGAAAGTTAAAAGCTAGCTATTGTGTGCCGAAAGACAAATAAACAAGTGGATAATTCTCATGTACAAAATTTAGTTGAGCTACAATTGGTTTCCCGATATTGAGTATATACACCGCAGTATTGCCGTATTCAGTTGTAAGACAAAATTGACCATCAAATTTATGACAACGTTGATTGCATCATAAGAATGACAGTACATCGTATGAATGTACATATGTAAGTCATGTAAATAATTGGGCAATAGACATAAATTAGCACAGCCCTCAGATTGTAATACTTTTTTTTAACTCTTAAAACACTGTTTCAAGAGAGTCAAAGGTTTCAACAGGTTGTTACTATTTTTAATAATAAATATATCATCAGTTTTTGAAAAATCTCTAGAAAAATCCCTCAATACCAGTTATCCCTCGACGCATTGATTAATTATAATCGA
>JAHPZR010020156.1:62500-70685 GCA_019787425.1 Platygyra sinensis
GAGTCCACCCGGTTTGATTTTTTTAGCTGCATTTTTGTGTTTTGCAACAGAGTTCACACTAATTGAGTGCTTACATATTTCGTCAACGGTTACATTATTGTGGCATCGTGAAGTTCTTAGAAGGTGGGCCACTTGATTTTTGATGGGGGGGTTGCAGGATTTTTAGGCTGCTAGATATTTTTTTTCTATTCTTCCAGCCCTGCAGGATTTTTTTTTAATCTCCATGTCTTTGCACGATATTTTTTTAATGGAAATTTAATACACAAATTTTGAAGTTAACTTGCCCGTCACCAGCCACTCAAAATTCACCCTATTAAAAACCACCTTTACACACAATGCCCTTTGAAGTTTACATCTTTCTTTCAAAGCAATAAAGACTTTCATCTTTATTCAGTGTACAAAGAAATGCATCTCCACTAACCTGCGGCTAGTTGATTTCTCTGTCGGGCTAGTGGATGTTATGCATCATCACTTGCCCACTGGGCAAGTGAACGTTTTTTCTTTCTAATTACGTAATGCTACTGAGAAAAGCCTTCAGACTTGCGTGTAATGGTTCCATCTTGTCCAAAGGGCGAGCTGGAAAATCCATCTTATTTGCACCCTGTTTATTACTTTCAAAGCAAGAGAGGGGGACTTCAAAGAAGGAGAAATTGAACAGTAACCTGGCTTCTCAAAATACGCATTTAGTATTTGGAGTTATCTAGAGTTTCAAAAAACATGACGGGTCAAGAAATGGGGACCTCACTGTAGATTTTACCAGTTTAGACGAATTTTGAGTAGACGTAGAAGCAGCTGGAGGGGATATAACCTGCAGGTGTTGTCAATGTCATACCAATTTAACAGAAAAGATTTCTTTCAATCCCATGGAACAGCGATGGACACGAAAATGGCCGTAGCATAACCATTTGCTAATATTTTCATGGCCAAAATAGAAAGCGCAATACTGAGACAAAGTAACACAACACCCATATTTTGGAAAAGATTCATTGATGACATCATATCAATGTGGGACACAAACAGAGACAAAATAGAAGAATTTCTCTTGAAGGCTAACAGCTTTCATCCTACAATCAAATTCACGGCTGAAATATCAGAAACAGAGACGATCTTCTTGGACACAATAGCGTACAAAGGGGACAGATTCCTCAAAGAATCTATACTTGATGTGCGAACATATTTCAAACCTACAGAGACCTTTCAATACACGAACTTTCATTCGTGCCACCCACCAGGCGTCACGAAAGGCTTCATTAAAGGAGAAGCGTTAAGGCTTCTAAGAACAAATTCCTCCCAAACTATTTTTGAGGAAAACATTAGAAATTTTTCCTCACGCCTCAAGAATAGAGGTTACCCAGCAACAACAGTAGAAAAACATCTCTCAGAAGTCTGAAAGAGAAACGTCTCTGACAAATAGAAACAGAACCGCACGAAAGATTATTCTACCCTTTGTCACACAATACATTCCGGCTTTGCCTAATTTAAAAGAAATACTCATGGGGAAATGGCACTTGATACAGAACCAACCACAGCTAAGAAATATCGTCAAGGAGCCACCCATTCTATCATATCGCATAGAAAAATCCCTAAAAGACATCCTTGTCAAAGCTAAGCTGTAAATGAAGGCTAAACAATCTTTTTCTTATGAACTGCAGGAGTCGTGAGGCCCATCAACACTTTTTAAACACCGTATCACGCAAAAATCCTTTGCCATACCCTGGTTACGGCTGCCCGATATTTTCTTCCTTCTTAAGAATTCTGCATGATATTTTTTTTTAAACCAGAAGCACATGCTCGATATTTTTTTTGGGATTTGCACAACCCCCCATCAAAAATCAAATGGTCCACCCCTAATAAGAAATCTATTGATCATGTTTGTTAATTTTCCATGTGTTAATTCTGCGCGTCAATTTAGGACGAAACATTTGCCAGAAAACCCATGCCAGCTGTTTGCGTGTTTGTCGTACTGTAATGCATCTGAAATTGAACTGAATAAATGAAACAAAGCAAACCAGTAAGAACATTTTCCTTAATTGGGAAACCCACAAAGTTACGGCAAGAATTAAGATAAAAGCATCGCTCTCTTTGATCTAAAGTATAACAAAAAGCCCATTCTACATTAACATTTCACTTAATTAGGGTTATTTTCATCGCTGCGTAGGTGGCTTTTAAATCATAAAATCGATTGCATCTAGTTGTTTGGTTTCAACTGAACTTCCTTAATGGGCCATTGACGCGTCATGAGCCAACCACTTAGCACTTTCTTACGCCTTAATGCATGGACTTTTTTTAACTAAGAGTGCGAGATCTATTCGTAAAGGTGTTTACTTTTCGGTGCACTCGGTGAAAATTAGTCAAACGACTTCTAACTTAAAATTTAGTCTCCTAAATAAAACTATTTGCGATCAGACAGAGCTAACGTTTGAAGGAGTCATGATCTCGCGGCTCGCTCTCCTATCACAGTTTCGTTTCTTCCCAAACAGAATCTCAAAGCTTCTGCGATATGGACGCATCCTCCAAGCGTAAAGCAACGGATTGAGTGCAGAATTACCGTACAAGATCGGAATAGAAAATCGGTAACCTGCAATGACCCATTTTTGCTCAGTACATCCCTTGCAATACCGGCGTATGGCAGTAAACGACCAAAATGGAACAAGAGATAGAACGAAAACGATGATTATAAGAGTCGCGGTTTTCATGAGTTGCTTTTGCATCTCGGCGGACTGTTTGGACATTTTTTCCTTCCGCGTCGAGCCACGCTCCCGACCTCTGTACCCACTACCCTCGCGTTGTCGATACACCCTTTCTGCCTTTATTTTCATCAGACAACAGGCCGCACAGTAAGTGAAAGAAATCGTGGCAAGTGGAAGGACGAACGTGGCATAGAAGAAGATGACATCATACAGGTCCTGATCGACTGCTAACTCCAGACAACTGGTTACGATGGCCAGCATCCAGCAAAACGCGCAACTGATAGCGATCTTTCGCACGGTGATTGAAGCACGATAAGTGAATGGAAAGGCGACGGCAACGAACCGCTCCACCGCAAACATGGTCAAGATGTAGACACTTCCCCGCACAGTAATCTGCGAAATTATTTTAGCTTGAAGTAGGACTTTCTGGATATCGAGTCCTTCTAGGATGTGCGATATTCCTACATCCACGGCAGTAACACAGCCTGTCAGGAAGTCTGCTACAGCCAGCGAGATGACAAGCACGGCGGTTGCATTGCGAAATGTTTTTAGCGGATCTTTGTATATCACAAACAGGAGCAAACCATTGGAAATCGTTATCAGCACTGCAAATAACAGCAGTATGGCCCCGGTGATGATGAAGATACGAGATTTGAAATCTTGAATGACAGTGGAATTCATGTTGATCTTTCTGACGTGGAGAACTTCCCTTGTCAGTTTTAAGCTGTGTGCCGAGTAAAACGTGTTAAAGGGAGAACTGAATCCATATGCTGTTAAGAGTAAATATATTGCACGTTAACTCCTCATTATCGTCATATATCCTCTTGCATTTTTGAAGAACCACTTGCGCTATTTTTAGTAATAACTGTAGTTTGAAGATCTGGAGTAATAAGCATATAATATTAAACCTTCTTTTCTCAGTTTCATCTCAGGCTAATGAATCTTTCTCAGATGTCTCAGTTTCATATGATGAATCACCGCTTTCTCAGGGGTCTGTTACATGGAATGTCCAAAGTAGTGAATACACGGTCATTAATTCTAGTAACACCATTGGCGCTACTCACAATAAATGAACGAAAGCATCTTAGGATGTTCTTTCACTTGATATATGCAACAGCAAATCAGAAAGACAGAAGGCGTGCACTTTATGAAGCTTTTAGAAATATTACCATAATCATCCCGTAATTTGACACATCATCTGTGATAGGCCATCATCTCATATCCTATCCACTGTACGAGGGGGGCGTAGGGGCCTTTAGAAACCGAAAAATCGCTGAAAACCGCAAAACCACAAGAAGTTTCGTCCAAAACCGAATAAGACTCCTCACTCACAAAGCTTTGGTAGTCTTCAAACTCTCTCTTTCTGTTATTAATTTTTATATGTATAAACTTGTTTTACTTTCCGGAGTTCTTTCTGGTTATTCCCTTGTTAGTGCAGAACACATCGTAGCCTAAAAGGCTCCTTTTTATGTAAATCGGCTCAGCAGACCTATAGCAGTGTGAAACTAGAAACAAATTGCCATTTTATAGGTGATTTTTGTTTAAAAAGGACACCGCATTATGAAGTTACTTTTTGATTGCCATTGTTAGAATTCTCATTCGTGCAGGCACAATGAAAGCCCTATTTTACAACCAAACTACTTTATTTTACAACCAAGTGGTCTCTCCTTCGCTTTTATTCCACGCGAATGGCGCGAGTGAGCCGGTTATTCCCGAGACGAAAAGGGGAGACGACTCGCAATTGAGCTATAGAAACTCGATAGTCCACAGTCTTTTGCTTTGATGTTATCTTGATCTTTACATAGACTGCTTGGCCCGGGGGGTGGTATTGCCTTATTAGAGGCTAATGGCGATGTGCCGCTGGATGAGATCGCATTTTCACGACTGGATTGATTATCATGGGGTCCCATTTTCAATAGAGTTACTAGAATGGGGTCGCACATTCTCTTATTTTTTTCTTCATATTTACGGCTAGCAAGGGTACCAGAATGTTTGCTCTGTGGGTGAGAATGTAAAGTGTCTTTATTCAATATAAAGTATATACTTAAATAGAAAGTGACTAAGTTGGGATCGCGAAAATTACATACATGAGAGGAATCTATAATTGACCACAGAATAGACTCTAATGGGGTGGGGCTCTGAGAGACCAGCGGCACATAACAAGCAAGAATTAACCCATGTATCGTCCTCCCGGCTGCTTGGCAGCAGTTACGACCCAAATAACGGCTGCTAAATCATACATTCCTCTAATGCCTTAGTCAATTCCAGCAGAGCTCATCCCCTGCCCCCCACCCCCTAGGGCAACCGCGGGGTAATTTGCTCCACACGTTTGTCAGTCCCGAAGGTGGGGCATGCGCAATTTTATTCGCGGCGGCCCGGTGACTGGGCATATTAGCGTACCCTGGGGGCGGACCCCGGGCATTTTGACACACGTGTTTTCGAAAGATGGACGAGTTTATCGGGAAGGACGCGGCCTTTGTTTCAAAAAGACTGGCTTATTCGTCAGGGACTAGAGAAAACTTGTTCGGCTGTTTTCAAAGTATATGTTTTTTTCTCATTTTTAGATATTTCTTCATTCTCTTTGTAAGCATACAAATGTAAGCGGGGGGGGGCAAGGTGAACTATATTTTGGTTATTACCAAAACAATCACTGACGGGATAACATTGCGGGAACACGAACTATTTCTCGCATTTCGCATTCAAACTAGCATGACTTTTTTGATGTTAAATGGCTTTGAAGTAGGTTTTGAGAGCAGCACGAATTCATCAAATTATAGAAAACTGCAGAAGTGTTGGAAGGCGACGATCTCGGGGGCCGCATTTGCCCTCTTTCTTCGTCCCCACGAGGGAATTTGCCCATTTTTTCAAAGAAATGCTAATGCCACGGGTTTGCTGGGGGGGGGGGGGGGGGGGAGAGGATGAGCTCTGCTGGAATTGACTAGGCATTAGAGGAATGTATGATTTAGCAGCCGTTATTTGGGTCGTAACTGCTGCCAAGCAGCCGGAGGAGATACATGGGTTATTCTTGCTTGTTATGTGCCGCTGGTCTCTCAGAGCCCCACCCATTAGAGTCTATTCTGTGGTCAATTATAGATTTCCATCTCATGTATGTAATTTTCCGCGATCCCAACTTAGTCACTTCTATTTAATATATACTTTATATTGCAATAAAATACACTTTACATTCTCACCCACGAGCCAACACTTCTGGTACCCTTTAGCTAGCCGTAAAGGATGTAAGAAAAAATAAGAGAAGGTGCGACCCCATCTCTAGTAACGCTAATTTGAAATGAGGACCCCATATGATAATCAATCCAGTCGGAAAATGCGATCTCATCCAGGCGGCACATCCCCATTAGCCTCTGAATAAGGCAATACCACCTCCCCGGGCCAAGCAGTCTATAGTAAAGACCAAATAACATCAAAGCCAAAAGACTGTGGATCTATCAGAGTTTCTATAGCTCAATTGAGCGAGTCGTCTCTTCTTTTCACAGAGAGGGGGAATACCCTCAATACACGTTCCATTCGCGTGGAATAAAGCGAAGAGGACCAGTTGGTTGTAAAATAAGTAGTCTGGTTTGTAAAATGGGCTTTCATTGTGCCTGCACGAATGAGATTCTGACAATGGCAATCAAAAGTACTTCAAAGGCGGTGTCCTTTTTAAACAAAAATCCCTATAAAATGGCAATTTGTTTCTAGTTTCACACTGCATAGGTCTCCTGAGCCGATTACAGTAAGAGCCTTTAGCGCTACGAATGGTGTTCTGCACTAACAAGGGAATAACCAGAAAGAACTCCGGAAAGTAAAACAAGTATGATACGTACTAAAAATTAATAACAGAAAGAGAGAGTTCTGAAGAACTACCAAAGCTTTGCGAGTAGAGAGAGCTTTATTCGGATTTCGGTTTGGGACGAAACTTTCTATGTGGTTTTGCGGTTTCACGGCGATTTTCGGGGGGTGTCTAAAGGCCACGACGCCGCCCCTCGCACAGTGGTAATAGGATATTAGATAGGCCCTATCACAGATGATGTTCAATTAACTGGATGATTATGGTAATCTTTCATAAAAGCTTCATACAGTGCCTAGCAGCGCGCGGGCAAGATTAACAATAGCCTTCTGTCGTTTCTGATTTGCTGTGTTGCCGCTATATCAGTGAAGAACTCCTAAGATGCTTTCGTTCATTTATTGTGAGTAGCGCCAATGTGTTACTAGAATTATGACCTGTGTTTCCGTCACCTACTTTTGGACATGTCCATAGTAACAGACCCCTGAAGAAAGCGGTGATTCTCATATGAAACTGCGACATCTGAGAAAGATCCATTAGTGAACGAGAAGGAAAGGTTTAATATTCTTGCTTATTACTCCGATCTTCAAACTACATGTTATTACTAAAAATAGCGGGGGGGGGCAAGTGGTTCTCAAAATGCAAGAGATATATGACGATAATCAGGGTTAACGTTGCAATATATTTACTCTTAACAGCATATTTATTGCAGTTCTCCCTTTACCACATTTTACTCGCAACACATCTATAAAACTGACGCGTTCTCCGCGTCCACAAAGAGCAACATGAATTCCCTGTCATTCAAAGATTTCAAATCTCGTCTTCATACATCACCGGGCCATACTTGCTGTTATTTGCAAGTAGCTGATAACATTTCCCATGGTTTGCTCCTGTTTGTGATTACAAAGATCCGCTAAAAACATTTCGCATGCAACCGCCTGCTTGTCATCTCGCTGGCTGTAGCAGACTCCTACAGGGCTAGTGTTTACTTGCCGTGATGTAGGATATCGCACATCCTCGAAGGTCTCGATATCCAGAAAGTCCTCACTTCGCTAAATATTTCGCAGAGTACTGTCGTGAAGTGTCCTACATCTTTGAACCATGTTTTTGCGGTGGAGCGGTTCGGTTGCCCGTCGCCTTTACCATACACTTATCGTGTTTCCTCACCGTAGCGAAAAATCGCTATCAGTTTTTGCGCGTTTTGCTGGGTGCTAGCCATCGTAACCAGTTGTCTGGAGTTAGTAGTTCGATCCGGACCTGTTATGATGTCATCTTCTCTATATCACGTTCCGTCCTTCCCGTGCCAACGATTTCTTTTCAATTACTGTAGCGGCCTGTTGTCTGAATGAAAATAGCAGAAAGGGGTATCGTACAACGCGAGGGTTAGTGGGTACAGACGTCGGGGCGTGGCTCTGACGCGGAAGGAAAAATGTCCAAACGGTCCGCCGAGATGCAAAAGCAACTCATGAAAACCGCGACTCTATAATCATCGTTTTTCGTTCTATCTCTGTGTTCCATTTTGTCGTTTACTGCCATACGGCCGGTATTGCAAGGGATGTACTCAGCAAAATGGGTCATTGCAGTTTACGATTTTCTAATTTCGATCTTGTACGTAATTCTGCACTCATCACGTTGCTTTAACGGCTTGGAGGATGCGTCCATTCGCGAAGCTTTGAGATTTTTTGGGTAAAGCAAAACTGTGATAGGAGAG
>JAHPZR010020159.1:0-7500 GCA_019787425.1 Platygyra sinensis
TTACATTTACCAACCGGCAAACTACTTCATAAACAATGCTTTTAAAAAATCGCATTTTACATTTACCATCATTTACAAAATTGTGCGGAGATGAATTTTTGATCATATTTGCCGTCCTGGCAAAAAAATATTCACAATGATAATTTGATCAAATTTGCCCCTTGACAAATTAGGTCAAAAACGATACTTTGGCCACATTTACCATCCTGAGCATAAGTGTTAAAAACGGTAGTTTGACTAGATTTATCACCATGAGCAAACTACATCAAAAACAAAACTTTGATCGTATATTGCCATACTGAGCAAAAATGTCCAAAAGCAGTGCATTGACCATATTTGCCATTCTTACCAAACTTGCGTAAAAAGAAGTCTTTGACCGAATTTACCAGCGGGGTAAAGCTGTTTATAACCGAAACTTTGATCACATTTCGCACTCTGCGCAAAGTACGTACAAAACGTCAGTTTTGCTATTGTCTTTGTTATACGTGTAAATACTAAGTAAAACATAAACTATACTATATCTTTACGAACCCAGGTAAATTTAAGCAAATGTGGCATTTACCAGCTTTGCCATGTATGGCAAAATTGGAGCAAACTTTACATTTGCCTGAGAGCAAATTTGAGTAAATGGAATTAAATCTGGCATTTGCTGCAGGTTTGCCGTATATTTGCTATACTGGAAAATACGTTTTTTCGTCCAGTGACATAAGGTTTTTGTGATATCTAGAATAATCAAGTTCGAGGTTTTATTATACATTGAACGACAAAAATGGAAGTCATGTTTTTGCTTCTTCACTGATGGGAAGCAACACAGAGCGCCCTAGCTTGACATGATTACCCGTGACCTTGAGTGTTTTTGACATGATAATTGTGTAATATGCACTTATGACGTCACTGGCAATGATTTCAAAAATTCACTGTACGCTTTCGGTCAATCAGAAAAGAGTTAGAGAGTTCGGTGTATAATAATAACAGTAATTAACATCCAGGATGTCATAAAAAGTTTGTAATCTTAAAGAATAGTCATTTCAAACTACATCAGGACACATAGACGATAAAAAAATGTAAATATCAGAATGTAAATAAATTAACTAGCCTCTCGGATAAAGAGCTGGGGAGAATGTCAGTAAAGGAATAGGCCTTTTGCAACAAACGATCACATGGTACAAAATCCGCCTGCTGGAAGGCAAGCTCATTATTATTCCCGCACTGGAGGTTAAAACAAACTGTCTTTTGTTTTACTGTCACAGTGCGGGAATTTAATGAGCTTACCCTCCAGCATGGCGGAATGTGTACCATGTGATCGTTTTTTGCAAAAGGCCTATTAAACTAAAGGCCTATTTAAAAGCGGTTTTGGTATCTCTTAGAGTTAACAGCCTCAAAACGTCGATAGCGAGAGGTTTTACGGTACATATTTAAGGTAAGGAGCAGAAAAATAAGACCGGAGGTGGTTTTTTTACCAAAACGACAACACTTTTCAGTTTAAAAGAACATGTTCCAACAGAAACTTCTGTTATATACGGTACAAAGCGATGGAAGTTGAATTTGTATTAAAAAAGTAGAAAATGCCAATGTAATTTCTAGTAACAACAGAATAAAGCAAAGCGTGAAGTGTGAGAATTAGAGAGGTAATTTCAGATTAACATGATGTAATTGTGGATTCAAAGGAAGTTGTTCTCTCTAAATATGAATAGCCTCTTTTTAGTAAAGTTGAAAACTAGTTGAGGCGTGATCCAAAACATGAAAACAATCGCTGAACACAAGACGCGGCAATGTTCTGAATTTTGTGGATGATGGAAAATCCATGTGAGAGGCGCTATCACTGGATAAATGCTCGTTCACACGTGCGGAAAAATGCCGGACCGTTTCGCCGACGTAACAGGCATTGCAGCCTGCACATGTAAACTTGTAAACCACACATGGACGGAACCCGCCAGGGATAGGTTCTTTCACACGAAACTTGTTACCGGTTTAAAAAAAATATAGTTTGATGTTAACGTCATTCAAATAGCGCTTGATAAAATGGGGAATCATTTTTTTTTTTACTTGATAACAGAAAAATGACCTATGTACCTAAGGTAGCTTGAAACAAAACGTGGGTGAAGTATTAGGAAGGCAACCCTGGGTACAATGATTGCTTTTGGTTCCCATATTTTTTTGTTTAAGAATTAGTACCTCTATGGAATGAAGAAATTTCAGACCACGCCCACAAAACAGTATCTTGGTACCTCTTAGGGGTGCTGTTCAAAATTTCCCACAAACACCCCGGTCCTTTTTTTTATGTGGAGTCTCCCACCCCCTAGGGGAACTGTATCACACTAAGCACTTCAGTAGTAAATACCAACTGTTACCGATTAAACTGCTTTAACATCATTAAAATGATGCGATGGTCTGCCAGTGTTGTATGCTCGTTTGTAAAACTATTTACATGTGGCTCTGTACGTGGAAAAAATTTGATATTAAATACAAAGTGAAGTCTCTGGTAATACCGATACTCCTTTTAAAGAAGGGATTGAAACTTCCTGGGGGTGGGGGAAGGTCTTTAAGAACAATTTAAAGAATTAAAGAAATGTATGCAGTTAAATTGCAATTCTTAAGATTGCTGGTTACACTTTCAGTACTTTTCAAGACTTGGAGTTTGATGGGTCATTGTAACCATTCTATACCGGTTGACGCCAAAATCATGGTATTAGCAAACTGCCCAATCATCGGCACAATAGGTTACCATAGCAACAATATGACTTGCTAAAAGCACCCTTAATTTTAGCTTTAAGCGGTTATAACTCAAAACTAGTTCGGTGAACCCCATTTTTTATTATCGAATTGTAATCGGCATGATAAGATCCAACTTTTTGCAAAGTTTAAAAAAATCCTGCGAAGGGGGTTCAGAGCCACCTTAAATTTTCGGGGTTTTTTTAATCAATGTTGTTGCCATTGCTACTTAAACTGCCTTTTGCTAGTTGGGCAGCGAGCGTCCACCTGCGCTTTTGACCATCTGTTTGTTCGTCCTCCTAGCTTGTGTTGGGACGTTTCAGTTTGTCGTTTGTCGTTTGTCTAAACATTTCTCTGTCGTTCATTCAGTTGTTGTTTGTGCAGGGGACATCCCTCTCCGTCGCACATACCGAGAGCCGAAACTCCCTTGCTTGTGATCAAAATATTACAGAAGACATCCCCACAGCGTTGGAGGTTTTCCTTTGCTTTGAAAGGAAACGACATACATGCAAACATATCCTTCACAAAAACATTAGTCCAATCCCTGAACTCTCCTTTTTCCTCCCGCCCCACATAGGGGCTGAACCCGGGCGAAGAAGAGTCCAGGATAACTTGCATGCGCATGCTCAGTACGCCGTCATTTTTTCCTCCCAAATCGGGGGAAAAGCCATATTTGGAAGTATTTTCCAGATTTGGCTTGTGGCGCAATTTTCTGAATGATAATATACAAGCAACAATTTCTGCATTCAGATTGATTAAAATCATGTCAATTCTCTACTTGCACAAATCCCATAATACACCTCTTTTACCCCCCAAAAATTTGCATAGGCATTGTTTTAGATTATTCTTGGGACATGTTCATGTCCCAGGAGAAATTGCAAACAATGGGTATGCAAAATTTTTAGGGGGTTAAAGAGGTGCATTATGGTATTGTGCAAGTAGTGAATTAATCCTAAATCAGTGGAATTTCACCAGTGCCACGCTAAACCACATTCGATTTGGTTTTTAACACAATTTCAAAGATGACGAAAGAAATCTTTGCCAAGATTTGTTGGCAGTTGAAAACAAGAACTCGGACTTGAAATTGCACGCGCTGCATTATGCAAATGAGCTACTTGTACGCGTCAGACTTTCCTTTCTGAAACTATTGAAAAATCGCTTATCATACGGAAACAATACGAAAAAAGTGTTTGGGAAAAGAGTAATGACACGTACTCCTTGTCGAAAAGAGTGCAGATCGCGATAAACCATATTTCAATTTTTATGTTTTTTACGACAATATCAACGTCAAAGAAAATGTTTTCTTTCAGAGCGCAAGCTGAAAAAGGCATTGCGGGACACATTGACGCGAGCAGCGTGGTTGGGACCTAGTAATTTTTGATTGGTTCGTTCTGAGCATGCGCATGCAAGTTATCCCACAGGCGTCCCAAACTCACGATTCGAGGAATCGATCAAATATTAATGATTTATGTAAGCGTATCGAGTGAGACGTGACTGACTTACGTGCGCGCTGTTGTGTTACACATTGGGCCGTTGAGAATTTGAGCGCTCTACATGGCATTGTATGGAATTTAAAATAACGAAGGATAAAATCGCACAACGAAATAAAATGTTACTTTTTTGGAATAAAACTAAGTAAATGAACTCACCTTGCCTTATTTCTGTTGTCCATTTGGCCTATTTCGTCGTTTTTGGGGGGTTTTCAGGTGTTTGTCTTAGCTTTCTATAGACGAAGTCAAGGCTGGACACTGCTGTCTCGAAAGACTTGATCCGAGAGGTCGTTTTCTCGCCGAAATTCGAATCCGCTGTTCGATTTTTCCCTCCAACGCAAAGAAGGATAGTCCATTGGTCCTCTTATCCGGTCGGCTTGGAAAAATCTTCAAACTTTCCCCTCCAATTCGAACAATTTCTGCTTCACTGCTGGAGGTTTCAACTGTTCAACGCACCGTGTGACCATCCAACATACTACGCCACAGTCTGGGGAGAGAATTGTATTTTAACGGAAATTTTTGACTGTGCACCCGTCTGGTAAGTCACATTTGTCACGAAGGAGCGGTCGCTAATGTTGATTTCAAACTGTGGCGTAGTAGTTAGTTTTATTCCAAAAAAGTAACATTTTATTTCGTTGTGCGATTTTATCCTTCGTTATTTTAAATTCCATACAATGCCTTGTAGAGCGCTCAAATTCTCAACGGCCCAATGTGTAACACAACAGCGCGCACGTAAGTCAGTCACGTCTCACTCGATACGCGTACATAAATCATTAATATTTGATCGATTCCTCGAATCGTGAGTTTGGGAGGCCTGTGGTTATCCTGGACTCTTCTTTCGCCCGCCCGGGTCAGTCCCTATATGAGGCGGGAAAAAAGGAGATTTCAGGGACTGGACTACAAAAACATCCGCTCATAACGCGAAAAATCCGCGTAAGAACTGGGTACAATGCCAAAGAAAACATAACTTAAAGGGCTAGGTCACCCAATTTTAGGCAATTTCAGCATTAATCAAATGGTCATAGAATTAACTAAAATAACAAAATAACGGCTCAAAACTATAGAAGAATTCAAACAAAACACAAGAAAGCTAAGAAAGGACAAGGATGGACAAAACTGGGGAGGACTGAAATGGATTGCATTTGGGTAAATTTGAAAAACATCGAGCCACATTTTTTTGAAACTTATATCAGCAAAATCATTCTCAGTTGTTTTGTGGCCGTAATTTTGCAAATGAAAGACACTTGCTCTGCCAATTTGACATTTAGAACTCATAACTAACAAAATTAAACAACATTACCTAAAACAGCGTGACCTAGCCCCCTTTAAGAGGGACTCACTCCCTTACCTTGATAATCTCTTGTTTCAGTAAGATCTCTGCATCGTCAAGACCTAATATTATCCATAAAATTCATGGACAAGAGTAAAAGCAATAAAACAAACTTTCTTTGCACACAATAAATTCTACAGTATCGCATAATCATGCAACCTAACCACAACAATAGTAGTGAAAGTAGTAGTACCCTAGCTTGCATCTTCCAAGGCCCTCTTGAAAATGACTGGACCGATGTACAAGGATGCCTGCCCCTCAGCACTCTGTTCCAATATATTTCTAGGAATGAAGATCTGCAAGCACTTGCCTTGATCTCTTCTCAACTTCTCCTTGCATTCGGATCAACAGCGTTCGACGGAAGATCCTGAAAGAGAAGGATTACCTTTCTATGACATTTTTGCCGAGACAGCTTGATTGAGATACTGTATTCAAAAGCTGATTCAAGGAGATTGCTTCACCTGGACTTTGGCTTTTCTACTCTAGTTTTGTTCACACTTGGCGCTTTATGGTTCGTAAGCCCATGTATGGTTTGTTTCAGTTCTTGGATTTTAAGAAACCCCGTAGATCAAAGTAAAGGTAGAATCCGCTCGTCTTCCTTAATTTCCAAAATTTCTTGATTATGCTTGTAGGACGTCAAGATACAAATAATGCTCTCTTCCTCAATGTATTTCTAAGTGAGAAAATTCCGATATCACTTTTTTATGTCAACTTAAGAATTCTCCCGTATGCAGGCTAGTACCTGGCACGGTGATTTCAGAGCTGCCTTTGTCATCACAGACTATCTGATTCGACGTGTACAAAAACTCTGTTACTTATTTCTGTGTCAGGTGTTGTACTGTAGGATGGTCTCCTAATTTGGTCAAAGCAGGTGGTTGGACATCTGGTGGGCCCACTACATACAGATTATTAGGATTGGTACCTGGGTTGTCTTTGGTTGTCATATTTCGCACATTATTTTGGATGTCTACTTCGTTAAAGACAGGCCTGTGACACCAATTGGTGAAGGAGCAGAAAAAAATAGTTTCGACCAAAAACAATCGCAAAAGGCTTAGAGTCAAGTGTGCTGTGAGCGGTATTAAAAAAACTCGACTTTTGCCGAGAAACTTGAGTGAGCCCTCCCGCGAGGAGGGTGCTGGGATACTAAGCAGTGTTGCTGACACGGCGAGTGAATTATTCATCAGCAAGGGTATTCCGTATCTTGCCAAAAGTGTTGTCGAGGCTGGCAGACATTATGCTTCTAAGGCCTAGAACAAACATCGAATTTCATTCGTCGAACCTATTTATTTTGAAATAGGCGCATGGGTGGTGCGACGTTTGCTGCAATTAAATTCGACTTAAATTTATTGGTACGACTTTAGCATCGGTTCGACTTGCCAAGTCGGATAATGCGACAGTGGTTCGGCGTTTCAGCAAACGCCGCTCTATACACGCGCTGAACTCAATTCATTAATCATGCAAATTACAAAATAATTGATTCAAATGTGATGGAATGGGGTAAATGTCACAAAAATATATACTCTCCCCATCTGTCAAACGCTAATTCCCCCCTGACGAGCATGCGCTGTACAAAGATAATTTCGCGACCGGTAATGGCGAACTATAGAAAGCCATTGCTGACACGAAGACCGCCGAGGCTGTCATTTGGGGTATACTGATACCTTAATGAGCAAAACAATAGCAAAGCACGTGCGTTAAAAATCTTTGTATTCCTTTGCCGTCCTCTGCAAAACAACAACGTGAAATGACCAAGTCCTGCGTCGTCTACGGAACGTGGATGACAACTGCTAGTTTTTCGTATTTTCATTTGGAATTGATCCCCGTCGTTGCATATGTAGCTTAAGCACGTTTTAAGAGCCATTGGCGTACTGAACAAATCTAGACACGAATCTCGCTTGTAAAATCTAATTTCATTTTTCATTTCTTCGTGGTTGCTTAAGCTCCCTAAAGGCTGGTTCTCACTAGCGC
>JAHPZR010020159.1:15000-23397 GCA_019787425.1 Platygyra sinensis
TATTAAAAACGCCCCAGAGTATAGAAAATTAGACTACAATAAAACACAAAGGCCCAAAAAGTCACGCATACGCTTGCCATTTTTGTAGATCATGGTATAATGGCTCATATACCATGATGGCTAAGCCAATGAAAACTGTCGAATTGCATTATCCAATGATCCAGTTTTTAATAATTCCAAATATGGTTTTTCCCCGGACTTGGGGGGAAAAATGGCGGCGTTCTGAGCATTCGCATGCATGCAAGTTATCCTTTCGCCCGCCCAGGTTTCAGCCCCTATATGGGGCGGGAAGAAAGGAGAGTTCAGGGACTGGACTACTTATGCTTATGCGCTAGTGAGAACCAGCCTTTAGGGAGCTTAAGCAACCACGAAGAAATGAAAAATGAAATTAGATTTTACAAGCGAGATTCGTGTCTAGATTTGTTCAGTACGCCAATGGCTCTTAAAACGTGCTTAAGCTACATATGCAACGACGGGGATCAATTCCAAATGAAAATACGAAAAACTAGCAGTTGTCATCCACGTTCCGTAGACGACGCAGGACTTGGTCATTTCACGTTGTTGTTTTGCAGAGGACGGCAAAGGAATACAAAGATTTTTAACGCACGTGCTTTGCTATTGTTTTGCTCATTAAGGTATCAGTATACCCCAAATGACAGCCTCGGCGGTCTTCGTGTCAGCAATGGCTTTCTATAGTTCGCCATTACCGGTCGCGAAATTATCTTTGTACAGCGCATGCTCGTCAGGGGGGAATTAGCGTTTGACAGATGGGGAGAGTATATATTTTTTGTGACATTTACCCCATTCCATCACATTTGAATCAATTATTTTGTAATTTGCATGATTAATGAATTGAGTTCAGCGCGTGTATAGAGCGGCGTTTGCTGAAACGCCGAACCACTGTCGCATTATCCGACTTGGCAAGTCGAACCGATGCTAAAGTCGTACCAATAAATTTAAGTCGAATTTAATTGCAGCAAACGTCGCACCACCCATGCGCCTATTTCAAAATAAATAGGTTCGACGAATGAAATTCGATGTTTGTTCTAGGCCTTAGAAGCATAATGTCTGCCAGCCTCGACAACACTTTTGGCAAGATACGGAATACCCTTGCTGATGAATAATTCACTCGCCGTGTCAGCAACACTGCTTAGTATCCCAGCACCCTCCTCGCGGGAGGGCTCACTCAAGTTTCTCGGCAAAAGTCGAGTTTTTTTAATACCGCTCACAGCACACTTGACTCTAAGCCTTTTGCGATTGTTTTTGGTCGAAACTATTTTTTTCTGCTCCTTCACCAATTGGTGTCACAGGCCTGTCTTTAACGAAGTAGACATCCAAAATAATGTGCGAAATATGACAACCAAAGACAACCCAGGTACCAATCCTAATAATCTGTATGTAGTGGGCCCACCAGATGTCCAACCACCTGCTTTGACCAAATTAGGAGACCATCCTACAGTACAACACCTGACACAGAAATAAGTAACAGAGTTTTTGTACACGTCGAATCAGATAGTCTGTGATGACAAAGGCAGCTCTGAAATCACCGTGCCAGGTACTAGCCTGCATACGGGAGAATTCTTAAGTTGACATAAAAAAGTGATATCGGAATTTTCTCACTTAGAAATACATTGAGGAAGAGAGCATTATTTGTATCTTGACGTCCTACAAGCATAATCAAGAAATTTTGGAATTAAGGAAGACGAGCGGATTCTACCTTTACTTTGATCTACGGGGTTTCTTAAAATCCAAGAACTGAAACAAACCATACATGGGCTTACGAACCATAAAGCGCCAAGTGTGAACAAAACTAGAGTAGAAAAGCCAAAGTCCAGGTGAAGCAATCTCCTTGAATCAGCTTTTGAATACAGTATCTCAATCAAGCTGTCTCGGCAAAAATGTCATAGAAAGGTAATCCTTCTCTTTCAGGATCTTCCGTCGAACGCTGTTGATCCGAATGCAAGGAGAAGTTGAGAAGAGATCAAGGCAAGTGCTTGCAGATCTTCATTCCTAGAAATATATTGGAACAGAGTGCTGAGGGGCAGGCATCCTTGTACATCGGTCCAGTCATTTTCAAGAGGGCCTTGGAAGATGCAAGCTAGGGTACTACTACTTTCACTACTATTGTTGTGGTTAGGTTGCATGATTATGCGATACTGTAGAATTTATTGTGTGCAAAGAAAGTTTGTTTTATTGCTTTTACTCTTGTCCATGAATTTTATGGATAATATTAGGTCTTGACGATGCAGAGATCTTACTGAAACAAGAGATTATCAAGGTAAGGGAGTGAGTCCCTCTTAAAGGGGGCTAGGTCACGCTGTTTTAGGTAATGTTGTTTAATTTTGTTAGTTATGAGTTCTAAATGTCAAATTGGCAGAGCAAGTGTCTTTCATTTGCAAAATTACGGCCACAAAACAACTGAGAATGATTTTGCTGATATAAGTTTCAAAAAAATGTGGCTCGATGTTTTTCAAATTTACCCAAATGCAATCCATTTCAGTCCTCCCCAGTTTTGTCCATCCTTGTCCTTTCTTAGCTTTCTTGTGTTTTGTTTGAATTCTTCTATAGTTTTGAGCCGTTATTTTGTTATTTTAGTTAATTCTATGACCATTTGATTAATGCTGAAATTGCCTAAAATTGGGTGACCTAGCCCTTTAAGTTATGTTTTCTTTGGCATTGTACCCAGTTCTTACGCGGATTTTTCGCGTTATGAGCGGATGTTTTTGTAGTCCAGTCCCTGAAATCTCCTTTTTTCCCGCCTCATATAGGGACTGACCCGGGCGGGCGAAAGAAGAGTCCAGGATAACCACAGGCCTCCCAAACTCACGATTCGAGGAATCGATCAAATATTAATGATTTATGTACGCGTATCGAGTGAGACGTGACTGACTTACGTGCGCGCTGTTGTGTTACACATTGGGCCGTTGAGAATTTGAGCGCTCTACAAGGCATTGTATGGAATTTAAAATAACGAAGGATAAAATCGCACAACGAAATAAAATGTTACTTTTTTGGAATAAAACTAACTACTACGCCACAGTTTGAAATCAACATTAGCGACCGCTCCTTCGTGACAAATGTGACTTACCAGACGGGTGCACAGTCAAAAATTTCCGTTAAAATACAATTCTCTCCCCAGACTGTGGCGTAGTATGTTGGATGGTCACACGGTGCGTTGAACAGTTGAAACCTCCAGCAGTGAAGCAGAAATTGTTCGAATTGGAGGGGAAAGTTTGAAGATTTTTCCAAGCCGACCGGATAAGAGGACCAATGGACTATCCTTCTTTGCGTTGGAGGGAAAAATCGAACAGCGGATTCGAATTTCGGCGAGAAAACGACCTCTCGGATCAAGTCTTTCGAGACAGCAGTGTCCAGCCTTGACTTCGTCTATAGAAAGCTAAGACAAACACCTGAAAACCCCCCAAAAACGACGAAATAGGCCAAATGGACAACAGAAATAAGGCAAGGTGAGTTCATTTACTTAGTTTTATTCCAAAAAAGTAACATTTTATTTCGTTGTGCGATTTTATCCTTCGTTATTTTAAATTCCATACAATGCCATGTAGAGCGCTCAAATTCTCAACGGCCCAATGTGTAACACAACAGCGCGCACGTAAGTCAGTCACGTCTCACTCGATACGCTTACATAAATCATTAATATTTGATCGATTCCTCGAATCGTGAGTTTGGGACGCCTGTGGGATAACTTGCATGCGCATGCTCAGAACGAACCAATCAAAAATTACTAGGTCCCAACCACGCTGCTCGCGTCAATGTGTCCCGCAATGCCTTTTTCAGCTTGCGCTCTGAAAGAAAACATTTTCTTTGACGTTGATATTGTCGTAAAAAACATAAAAATTGAAATATGGTTTATCGCGATCTGCACTCTTTTCGACAAGGAGTACGTGTCATTACTCTTTTCCCAAACACTTTTTTCGTATTGTTTCCGTATGATAAGCGATTTTTCAATAGTTTCAGAAAGGAAAGTCTGACGCGTACAAGTAGCTCATTTGCATAATGCAGCGCGTGCAATTTCAAGTCCGAGTTCTTGTTTTCAACTGCCAACAAATCTTGGCAAAGATTTCTTTCGTCATCTTTGAAATTGTGTTAAAAACCAAATCGAATGTGGTTTAGCGTGGCACTGGTGAAATTCCACTGATTTAGGATTAATTCACTACTTGCACAATACCATAATGCACCTCTTTAACCCCCTAAAAATTTTGCATACCCATTGTTTGCAATTTCTCCTGGGACATGAACATGTCCCAAGAATAATCTAAAACAATGCCTATGCAAATTTTTGGGGGGTAAAAGAGGTGTATTATGGGATTTGTGCAAGTAGAGAATTGACATGATTTTAATCAATCTGAATGCAGAAATTGTTGCTTGTATATTATCATTCAGAAAATTGCGCCACAAGCCAAATCTGGAAAATACTTCCAAATATGGCTTTTCCCCCGATTTGGGAGGAAAAAATGACGGCGTACTGAGCATGCGCATGCAAGTTATCCTGGACTCTTCTTCGCCCGGGTTCAGCCCCTATGTGGGGCGGGAGGAAAAAGGAGAGTTCAGGGATTGGACTAATGTTTTTGTGAAGGATATGTTTGCATGTATGTCGTTTCCTTTCAAAGCAAAGGAAAACCTCCAACGCTGTGGGGATGTCTTCTGTAATATTTTGATCACAAGCAAGGGAGTTTCGGCTCTCGGTATGTGCGACGGAGAGGGATGTCCCCTGCACAAACAACAACTGAATGAACGACAGAGAAATGTTTAGACAAACGACAAACGACAAACTGAAACGTCCCAACACAAGCTAGGAGGACGAACAAACAGATGGTCAAAAGCGCAGGTGGACGCTCGCTGCCCAACTAGCAAAAGGCAGTTTAAGTAGCAATGGCAACAACATTGATTAAAAAAACCCCGAAAATTTAAGGTGGCTCTGAACCCCCTTCGCAGGATTTTTTTAAACTTTGCAAAAAGTTGGATCTTATCATGCCGATTACAATTCGATAATAAAAAATGGGGTTCACCGAACTAGTTTTGAGTTATAACCGCTTAAAGCTAAAATTAAGGGTGCTTTTAGCAAGTCATATTGTTGCTATGGTAACCTATTGTGCCGATGATTGGGCAGTTTGCTAATACCATGATTTTGGCGTCAACCGGTATAGAATGGTTACAATGACCCATCAAACTCCAAGTCTTGAAAAGTACTGAAAGTGTAACCAGCAATCTTAAGAATTGCAATTTAACTGCATACATTTCTTTAATTCTTTAAATTGTTCTTAAAGACCTTCCCCCACCCCCAGGAAGTTTCAATCCCTTCTTTAAAAGGAGTATCGGTATTACCAGAGACTTCACTTTGTATTTAATATCAAATTTTTTCCACGTACAGAGCCACATGTAAATAGTTTTACAAACGAGCATACAACACTGGCAGACCATCGCATCATTTTAATGATGTTAAAGCAGTTTAATCGGTAACAGTTGGTATTTACTACTGAAGTGCTTAGTGTGATACAGTTCCCCTAGGGGGTGGGAGACTCCACATAAAAAAAAGGACCGGGGTGTTTGTGGGAAATTTTGAACAGCACCCCTAAGAGGTACCAAGATACTGTTTTGTGGGCGTGGTCTGAAATTTCTTCATTCCATAGAGGTACTAATTCTTAAACAAAAAAATATGGGAACCAAAAGCAATCATTGTACCCAGGGTTGCCTTCCTAATACTTCACCCACGTTTTGTTTCAAGCTACCTTAGGTACATAGGTCATTTTTCTGTTATCAAGTAAAAAAAAAAATGATTCCCCATTTTATCAAGCGCTATTTGAATGACGTTAACATCAAACTATATTTTTTTTAAACCGGTAACAAGTTTCGTGTGAAAGAACCTATCCCTGGCGGGTTCCGTCCATGTGTGGTTTACAAGTTTACATGTGCAGGCTGCAATGCCTGTTACGTCGGCGAAACGGTCCGGCATTTTTCCGCACGTGTGAACGAGCATTTATCCAGTGATAGCGCCTCTCACATGGATTTTCCATCATCCACAAAATTCAGAACATTGCCGCGTCTTGTGTTCAGCGATTGTTTTCATGTTTTGGATCACGCCTCAACTAGTTTTCAACTTTACTAAAAAGAGGCTATTCATATTTAGAGAGAACAACTTCCTTTGAATCCACAATTACATCATGTTAATCTGAAATTACCTCTCTAATTCTCACACTTCACGCTTTGCTTTATTCTGTTGTTACTAGAAATTACATTGGCATTTTCTACTTTTTTAATACAAATTCAACTTCCATCGCTTTGTACCGTATATAACAGAAGTTTCTGTTGGAACATGTTCTTTTAAACTGAAAAGTGTTGTCGTTTTGGTAAAAAACCACCTCCGGTCCTTATTTTTCTGCTCCTTACCTTAAATATGTACCGTAAAACCTCTCGCTATCGACGTTTTGAGGCTGTTAACTCTAAGAGATACCAAAACCGCTTTTAAATAGGCCTTTAGTTTAATAGGCCTTTTGCAAAAAACGATCACATGGTACACATTCCGCCATGCTGGAGGGTAAGCTCATTAAATTCCCGCACTGTGACAGTAAAACAAAAGACAGTTTGTTTTAACCTCCAGTGCGGGAATAATAATGAGCTTGCCTTCCAGCAGGCGGATTTTGTACCATGTGATCGTTTGTTGCAAAAGGCCTATTCCTTTACTGACATTCTCCCCAGCTCTTTATCCGAGAGGCTAGTTAATTTATTTACATTCTGATATTTACATTTTTTTATCGTCTATGTGTCCTGATGTAGTTTGAAATGACTATTCTTTAAGATTACAAACTTTTTATGACATCCTGGATGTTAATTACTGTTATTATTATACACCGAACTCTCTAACTCTTTTCTGATTGACCGAAAGCGTACAGTGAATTTTTGAAATCATTGCCAGTGACGTCATAAGTGCATATTACACAATTATCATGTCAAAAACACTCAAGGTCACGGGTAATCATGTCAAGCTAGGGCGCTCTGTGTTGCTTCCCATCAGTGAAGAAGCAAAAACATGACTTCCATTTTTGTCGTTCAATGTATAATAAAACCTCGAACTTGATTATTCTAGATATCACAAAAACCTTATGTCACTGGACGAAAAAACGTATTTTCCAGTATAGCAAATATACGGCAAACCTGCAGCAAATGCCAGATTTAATTCCATTTACTCAAATTTGCTCTCAGGCAAATGTAAAGTTTGCTCCAATTTTGCCATACATGGCAAAGCTGGTAAATGCCACATTTGCTTAAATTTACCTGGGTTCGTAAAGATATAGTATAGTTTATGTTTTACTTAGTATTTACACGTATAACAAAGACAATAGCAAAACTGACGTTTTGTACGTACTTTGCGCAGAGTGCGAAATGTGATCAAAGTTTCGGTTATAAACAGCTTTACCCCGCTGGTAAATTCGGTCAAAGACTTCTTTTTACGCAAGTTTGGTAAGAATGGCAAATATGGTCAATGCACTGCTTTTGGACATTTTTGCTCAGTATGGCAATATACGATCAAAGTTTTGTTTTTGATGTAGTTTGCTCATGGTGATAAATCTAGTCAAACTACCGTTTTTAACACTTATGCTCAGGATGGTAAATGTGGCCAAAGTATCGTTTTTGACCTAATTTGTCAAGGGGCAAATTTGATCAAATTATCATTGTGAATATTTTTTTGCCAGGACGGCAAATATGATCAAAAATTCATCTCCGCACAATTTTGTAAATGATGGTAAATGTAAAATGCGATTTTTTAAAAGCATTGTTTATGAAGTAGTTTGCCGGTTGGTAAATGTAACTGGGACGTATTTTGCTCAGGATGGGATGGCATATGATGCAGACTTCAGACAGTCATGTCAACTACAATCTCAGTCAACTTCCTTTATTCAACAACTAATTAATTCAAGTTACGTTTCCAACAATGCTCACGTTGTCAAATAAAAAGCAAACAGTTCTCAAACTTAACATGACCTTTCTTATTAAAGTTTTCATCAGCCTCTGCACAGTATCCTTGTAATCTCTTAATACACTTCTGTACCAGTTACTGATGGATTGTATAAAACTAACCAACTTATTAAATGCTATGAAATGTAGGTAAGTAAAAACGAAGAATATGAAAACTAGTTCATTCATGAGTACTTTCAAAAGGTCACTGGTGAAAAGGCCATAGGTTATTTTTTTAACCACACAAATTTTGCATCATATTACTATGCTGTTTTTTTTTTTTTTTTTTGTAACTAGTAATAGCCACTATTACTAGTAATAAGTAATCTATCGATGACGGGATACCCTTGCCTGATTTAAAGCGAAGCATTGTATTTCAAAACTGAAAAAGGTCTGATTTTAATCCTTGCTGAAGAGAATCTT